>VYXH01009638.1:25248-73214 GCA_013397275.1 Burhinus bistriatus | reverse complement strand
TTTTTTTTTTTTGTTCCAGTGTATACCTTTTAAATACTTTCAAACATATAACACTTTCTCTATTATATTTCAAAAAGACAACCTTTGAATGGCCAACACCCGGCACAGGTCATAGAAAACGTTCCATTTCTTCAGTCAATGCTGTTGTGAATCTTGCAGCACAAAGGATGAGTCTCAAAATTTCAAGTTCTGGTTTTATGGTTGGTTTTGGGGACTGTGCTCCTTCCATCATAACTTTACGATGTCATTTTGTGTGTGTGTGCGTTTGTCTCTAGTGTTTTAATACTGAACAGTATTTGCTTCATACTTGTTAATATGACTCTTCTGTGTTGTCACCTGTTTCTAAGAGAACATATCCTGACTGGTCCTGCTTTCACCCAGAAACAAGCATTTCAAAAAGTCAGAATTTGATGGAAGTTACAAGAACCATGCTTGAATTTTTTAACTGGCAACTCATTGCTTTTCTGTTAATATGATGATGCAGTCTACTTTTATGTCTTGAAGTATACATTTTCCTTGCAAAAATCTGATAGGTGGTGGTAGGATCAGTATTTTTTTCTGGTCAAACTAGGAATGCTAATACCCAAACATGCATGGCTGCAGGCCCAGGAATGCTTTAATTTCTATTCTTTTTAACATTCCATAGCAACAAGCTAAACATTTTTCAAATACTGGTGAGGGAGGATAAGGGAAGTATTTGAGGGTGTTATGTCTCTAAAAGAACATACAAAGAGAATTTTGGTGTTGGAGGCATAGAGAGCCAGAGAGAAGGTGAATGTCAAGGTTCTGTCCTTTGATCAATCCTGGTAATTGAGCAGTTTGTAAATCATGCCAATATCATAATTAAGTGCCATATAGTGGAGACTTTGGCATCTTTCCTATTAATTAGTAAGTGCTTGAAAAAGGTGAGAAAAATGAATTTTCATAATTTCTGTAGTAGTCTGTGTCTTAGAAAAAGCCCGGGTTGCTCAGAAATACAATTTGCAGGAAAGCTAATGGTAAGGGCCAACTAACCTGAGTGATCTTCCCATCACACTATAAAGCACAGTTAGTGTCAGAGACTGAGGTGAACAGTGAAAGAAACATCATGTACCAACCTGTCCTTTCTCCTTTCTTCTCCATAAAGAGCAAAACAACAGAAGGCCTTATGATTCTAGGAGTGAAGGTAGAATAAATGACAAAATACTTTTGACAGAATTTTAAAAATGAAGTAAATGTTTTCAAAATAACTTTACATATTTCTGTAGAACACACTACGTAAGAAATACTTGGACCTCTTCTCTTTACAAAACTAAACCCAGTGAAATACATACATTCTAAGGGTTATTTTGATATATTTCAAGTTGGGGAAAAAAACAAGCAAACACATGTGAAAATGTTACATATTCTGCCAGGAGATGCTGTCCCAAGAGGTTTCAAGCTTCCTGAAGATATTGAAGCATTTTGAGTAAGTCTGAATATCTTAAAAATAATGAAGTTTAAATCTTTACATTTATTTACAGCTTTTCATTATCACTTCACTATCTTAAAGAAGCAAACAAAAAACTTGAAAAGTGAGAATTTTGTTGCCCATCCTTGTGTAAGCGTAGCCTGTGCATGGCTCCTCTACTTCAATATTATAAACCACACTTCTTTTTGAAGATGAATGTGGTATCTCTACTTACTGAATGACATTACATTAATCAGAAGATAGAAAGCAATGTTTTTCCACCAATGGCATATATTTCTCTAGAGACAAGATAGAGGAAATATGCTTTGACAGTGATGAGAATATGGAATTCACCTTTATCATAACACATATTCAGTTTGGCCACTTAGTTCTCATCTTGCCATATTCTTATCTTGTTTTGCTTTTGTTGAACACTTTCAACTCCTCCAGCTTGCAGGAGAATGTGATTTTACTTTCAAGCAGCTAGACAGAGCACACAGATGTCATGCAAACAGGAAAATATAGTTTAGATATTCCCAGAGCACGTGTGATGAATGGAGGGCTAAGAGAACCGTGAAATTCTTGATAGACGTTTTAGGAATTCATGCTCATTAAAACTTGGTCTAACACAAAAATGTTGATCTTTCCTCGTGCTTTAGCGAAACTTTAATATCAGAATGCTCTGCTAAGGATTCGTCATGAGATTTATTTTTTTTTTCCTAAAGTTGCGTAGTTCAGCTTCTTTAAAAAGTAGTAGTTGCCCATGCAGCTTATACCAATATCTTCAATCTTTGCAAAACTGAATGTGATTTTTGGTAGAGGACCTGATAATTCTTACAAAAATTATCATTGTTACTGATTATTTATGACAAACTATTTTCAACATAATGTCACCAAGGAATCACATTTGTAGATTGGGGCTGTACTGTATTAGTTGTGAACAAAACCTAGAAGAAGAGGACAGTCAAATATAGAGATAAAGTGATACATAAAACTGAATTTACAACATCAGCTCTTTTAATGTTCACCTAGACTGATGTCCTTATCCCACTATAAATAATGATAAAACTCTGGTATAACTAAGTGAGTAATTGATCTTTGCTTACTGGTTAGTTAAGTTCATTACTCACAGTAGAGTATTTGATCCTATTAGAGATGTCAAAGAGTTTAATCATAGCAACTGTATGTACCTTGGGATTTGGGGGACCAGTCTCTATGGCAGGCCCACTATGTACCTTTGTCTTAGTGTACAGAGCTTTAAAAAAGACTATAACATACAAATAAAATGAAACAGCATTTACTGAAAGAGATTGAAAATAAGATTTCTTTTATTATGCTGTTGAAGAGGATGTCTGGTTACCGTGCTCTTCTTCCTAGGTTTTCTGAAAAGAAGAAATCTTCCTAACAGCAAATAGCTTCAAATTGCATAAAGGAGAAGTGACTGGAATGATCTATCCACCATTTATGCACAGGACTTGCATGTACTGTGTTGGTGAGTTTGGAACTGCAGAAGCACTAGAAGACATAAAAAATAAGAAAAAATTAACACTGGTGTAGTAGGATAAGGGATGTTCAAGGAAATGTTCAGAAATTCCACCTCAGTATGCTTTTGTAATTTTTCTTTTCCTGGTTGAGAATTTTAAAAAGAACCTAAACACTTTAAATACTTAGCTACAACTGACATATAATAAAACATGAGAATTTNCTGGGTAAGCACTGTGACTTTCACCCTCTGGTGAATGTTACCCCTGGGCTGCTGTATTATTATTATTTTTGCTAGCAATATTGACCTTAGTTAGTAGCGCTATTGTAGTGAATTTATCAACGGCAATCTCAAATCTGTTCTGTCGCTCTCAATAAAATACCTAATTTCAATTTTTGTGAATCTGACTCAGTGCAAATCCTTTGCTGGGACTCTGATAGACAAATCAGTGAAAGTCCTGGGACTCTGACAGACACATATCGAAACTACATTCCTTTTAACATGACATCTTGTTTGCCAAGACTGCCTTAAGATATTTTCCCTAATAATTTTAACTGGTAGTGTTTAATGGTCTTTTCCTGATGCTTGTACATTGCTGGCATGCTTTAAAGATGGTATTTTCAAACTCTGGAATTTTCCATTCTTTAGTTAACAGTTTTCTGTATGTAGAGTTTAAGGATCAATAGCAATAATAGCCTGTCTTGAAGCCTTGTTTGAAGATGATGAAGCCCCCATTCAAATTATAGACAAATATATCCTGTGCCATCTTTCCAGATAACTTGTAGCCTAGATGCTGTTGACAGCATTTACCCAAATATATCAGAATGCTGGTCAGAAGCTTATATAATTTATACATTTAGTTTTATTCCACTTTTCAAGTTGCATGGCATAGTGCAGTTTGTCAGATTCTAATGGACAGTTAATAGGAGCAGATCTTGGCTTTTAAAAGTAATGATTCTGTGATCATTGACAAGTTAAAAGGGATCACTAATAAAACATTGTCAGTGTTCCACCTCAATACACAATTTAGAAACTTGTGAAAAATTCAACAGAATACAACAAAATGTGGTGCCTGTATTGTGTGTTCATATATGTGTTTCACAAAAAAAAAAAAATGGCTGAAAGGAAGTAATTAATTGCAAAATATCTGTGGAGAGTGAATCAATGTCAACCCATCACTCCAACTAGGCAAGACTGCTGTACTTAAAGTACTAAAAGTCCACAAAATCAAAGGTATCAAAATGTGTCTGTGTTTTATCACATTATGGTATGTTAACTGGTAAAAACATAACTGAATAATTCAATATTTCTATGTTGAAAATAAACCAATAATTATTAAGCTTACATTTCTTGACTCTTATACCTGACATACAGCAGCTCTCCATCAGTGGTATATTCAAATCCAGTAAATGATGAATTTAATGTGAACAATAAAACTGTTGAATTTAGATCTATAGGTGTTACTCAGCTCAAAACTCATCAGTATATTTTCAGCTGAAATAATAAATGAGATAGACTCATTTATTTTGTCAAAGTGTGAATGTATATTCATGCATATGCTGCAGGAGAGGAAACAGAAATATAAAGAAGTCCTATTTCCACTTGGTTCAGAGAGAAGTGGATGTTCAGTGACTTGTCACAAGCTATGTATAAAGACTGTGGCAGCATCAGGAACATGAATAGATTTCCTAGCTCACAGCATGGTTCAAGCTGCATCCCAACAAACTTATTGACCTAAAACTAAGTCAGACAATAAATAAAACACAAACCTAAACCACATTCCAGCTAAAAGCCAAGGAGTGTGTAAAATAAATCTGACTCCAGTTGTTAAACTTCAAGTCTGTTTAAATAATTAATATTAATTAACAGATTAACTATGCTTTAATTCCAAATGGAACAGGCTAAGCCTATTTAGGACACTCAATTTAATGTGTTTACCTAATTGAATCAGTATACCAGTGCTGGTACAGAGCTAGTCTCCAAGTGTAAGGAACTCAGAGATGGAGAACTAAGTAAGAGTGCTTTATGCATACAGACAAAACTTAATAGCAGGATGTGAGGATTTGTTCAAAGTTCAAGGTCCTTTAATGCTCGACATCCTTACCTTAGAGTTGGCAGATCCTGGTTCCTTTCTTCCAGAGGTACCTGAAAAAACTGCATCCCACATTTCTATTGAGTCATGTGATTGATATTTGAAGAAGAGTCTTTGAGTCCTTCTCAGCTTTCCCTGAGGGGCAGGAAATATTTTTGTATGAAACATTTAAAGACTTTCCAGGATGATGGTTATGGCATTCACATAAAGGTAGGATGCCTGGATTTAGTAGAAGATTCTGAAAACAAAAGCAAAACCAAAGGATATCTGCCCCATCTTCACAAGCACATATATTTGAGTACACCATGGTCTAGTGGTTGAGCAGCTGCCCTACAGGGGACGTATGTGTTCAAACCTCAAATGGAAACCAGTCTCCCACATTCTTGGCAAACACAGTAAATAGCAGTCATAAAAGGAAACAAAGCCATCCTAGAATATTTAGGGGAAATTTTGATTAGAAATAAATTATTTTATTTGTATTTCATAAAACCTGCATAATTTCATTTCAGTTTTACAAACTTAACTTGACTGGTTTATGCGTAGAATGTAAAAGAAATTACTTGCACGGAGCCTGCTTTTCAAGAGCAATGAAAAAAAATTCAGGTTGGTAGAGGCATCTGGAAGTCATTGGACTGCCACCCCTCCCCCAGCTAAAAGTTTTCAGCTGGCATATTATTTTTTTCCACGTGCTTATCACTGAAATAAAACTTGCATTTGATTTCAGAGAAACCACTTATCATGGTTTTTTTTCATTTTCAGCTGGACTGGTTTTTACAAGTCTCTTGTTCTTTACTGCCTGACTTAGAGTAAGGTCATTAAATGGAATGAGATCATAACCATAACCATTTGAGATTTCAGAGAAGGAGCGGAGTCAGGAGCCTTTTGCTTATGTTTAGAAATCCTAATACAGAAAGCACTGTTGACATCGTGGGTAGACATATTTAGATACCAATGACATAGAGCTCTATCCCAGGAATGTTCTTGTAGTCAGTTCATGAAATTTATAATTTGACATAAACAATATGTTTATGACTAAGTTATTTCAGGAGATCCTCAGGATATTGCCCTAAATCAACACTGTTCTTCAAAATATGCAGTAATTTACACTGGAGCAGCATGTTAATAAAATATTACCATTCTGATCTGAGAGCATTATATGCTTACTTTACATGTGTTACTGATGCTTGCACAATACCCATAGGAATGATGATGAAAAAAGGCTTTGCTGCTAGTTATATTTGTAGGCATCCAGGACTGTAGGCTTGCACAGTATTTGCAAACATTTCCTTTCAGACCACTCACAGACAAAGAAGTGGTTGGTAATTTCTCAACAATTCTGAATGACATGTTGGGCTTAGTAGTTTTGTATATGTTTGCCCTGGATAATTCAAACTCAGAAAAAAATAGGTTCTATCCATAGAAAAATTATTAAGTACGAATTCTTTTTTCAAGCTGTAGCTTTTTTAATTACTGATAAGAAAACATGCAATAGCCTCAAACATTACTGTGCTTAGCCTATCAGTTTCTTACAAAACCTGTGTTTATGTCTAAGTAATCATTTTGTTCAGTCGTTAGTTCCTGGTATGTATCAATGGCAAGTTTTTTACAGAGAAAAAGGAAAAAAAAGTCAAAGGTGAAACTCTTTTAGATTTGATGTTAACTAGTAGGAAGGAAGTTATAGAGTCCACAATCCTTAGGAAGAAGAAAAGCAGAATAAAAATAATAGACTTCAAAAAGGTGGACTTTAAAAAACTCAGGACACTTAGAAACAAATTTAGTGAAAAATGACTTAAGGAGAGTCAGCTGATTCCTAAAGAGACAATATTAAGGGAATAAGTGCAAACTATCCGATTACAGAGGAAGAGCAGGAAGTATGATCAAGAGATCAAATGACCTAAACCATGAAAGGGATCATACAGACTATGGAAACTAGGTCAGATAGTAACTCGGAAAGNGAACAGGCTGCCTAGGAAAGTGGTTGAATCACCATCCCTGGAGGTGTTTAAAAGATGGGTAGATGTGGTGCTTAGGGACATGATTTAGTGGTGGTTTTGGCAGTGTTATGTTGATGGTTGGACTTGATTATCTTAAAGGTCCCTTCCAACCTAGAAAATTCTATGATTCTATTCTGTGATAAGAAAAGTGGCTCACATTGGTAGGAACACCACCAAAACAGATATAGCTAAAGAGTTAGGAAGTGACATGCGAGAGTGTTGAGAAACCATTCTGCAAGTACATTTAAGGAAAAAGAAAGCCAGGGATGGCAATGGTCTATCAACAGGGGAAAGTTGCCTTATCTTTCTATCAACATTCCCTGAAATGCTCAACTACACACATAGCTGATGTCAATGACAAGTTCTTACTGCCAAACAGAGAAAGAATAAGCTGGAGAATACTTGGAAAAGATGAATCTGCTCAAATCTTTTGGCCCTGATGATACTTAATTTAAACTGCTTTACGAAGCAATTAAAGTAATGTCAGAATTGTTGACCATTCTTTTTGAGGGTGCATGAAAAATGAATGAGGTGTTAGAAGACTGGAAAATGAAAAATGTAATGTTTTTAAGAGGAATGGGAATAAGAGTTGGGAAATTATTGCTAAATTATTTCAGTTTTCTGCTCTATTCCACTCTTTCTTCTTCACAGAAATGCAAGGCATTTGACACTGTCCCACATGACATCCTGGTCTCTAAATTGGAGAGACATGAATCTGATGGATGGACCACTCGGTAGATAAGGAATTGGCTGGATGGCAGCACTCAAAGTGTTGCTGTCAATGGGTCGATGTCCAAGTGGCGAGCAGTGACAAGTGGTGTTCCTCAGGGATTGGTACTGGGACTGGTACTATTTAACAGCTTTGTTGGTGATGTGGATGTAGGAACTGAGTGCAACCTCAGCAAGTTTGCTAATGACACCAAGCTGTGTGGAGCAGTTGACATGCTGGAGGAAAGGAATGCCATCCACAGGGATGNGACCTTATAGCAGCCCTCCAGTATCTGAAAGGGGCCTACAAGAAATCTGGAGAGGGACTTTTTACAAGGGCATGTAGTGATAGGACGAGGGGTAATGGCTTCAAACTGAAAGAGGGTAGATTTAGATTAGATCTGAGGAAGAAATTCTTTACTGTGACGGTGGTGAGGCACTGGATCAGGTTGCCCAGGGAAGCTGTGGAGGCCCCATCCCTGCCAGTGTTCAAGGCCAGGTTGGATGGGGCTTTGAGCAACCAGGTCTAGTGGGAGGTGTCCTTGCCCATGGCAAGGGGGTTGGAACTAGATGATCTTTAAGGTCCCTTCCAACCTGAACCATTCTATGATTCTATCATTCTCCCCTGAA
The DNA here is from genome assembly GCA_013397275.1 of Burhinus bistriatus. Taxonomy (NCBI): domain Eukaryota; kingdom Metazoa; phylum Chordata; class Aves; order Charadriiformes; family Burhinidae; genus Burhinus; species Burhinus bistriatus. Next base: position 64,878 of record VYXH01009638.1, on the reverse strand, counting down.
TATTGTCACAAAAAATTAAATGATTTCTAAGATTTTTAAAAGACATTGAAGTAACAGCTAATTTGGATTTAATGTTTTATGTATAGTAAAGAATCAAAAGATACTATCTATTGTGACCTTAGTAAGACTTCTGACACAGTTTTACATATTTTCATAATTAAGCTTCACAGATATGGTGTAGATGAGACCACCATAGTGTTACAGTGAAACCAATCACAAGATGTTATTGAGAGATTGTAAATGGAAAGAGCTCTACTTTTGAATAAAGCTCTTCAGAGGATCTTACTTGAATTCTAGTTTATATTTCATTAATATCCTGGGTGATGGAATAGAAAGTATGCTTATTATGATGTCCAGGTATAAAGTGCAAGCATATTGGAAGTCTGTATTATAATTCAAAGTAATTTTAACAACGGGGAAAAAAAGATTTTTAAATGTATGATTCAGTTCAATAAGGATGACTACAGGCTTCTACTTTTGGGTTGTAATATTAGGTGCATGAATACAGAGATAGCAGTTCTGCACGAGTTCATTAGATAGCAACTCAATATCAAAGGATCTGAGGGTAATCCTCAGCAGATCATAAGCCACACATCAATCAGTGGTGTCATGCTGCTGTTAAGGATAACATTGTACATCATGCTGGGATGTGTAAATGAAGTACAGCTCACAAGAAATGTTATGTAATTCTTCTGCTTTGTTCATTGTATATGAAACCTTAGCTGGAGTATCATAACCTGTTTTGGGAAGCACTTGGAGCCATCAAGAAAGCTTTACACCAATACTGCAAATATTTCAGAGAAGAAAAATGAGTGTAATCAGAGATCTGGATAATTTTTCTGGTGAAAGGAAACTCTACAATTTGGGATTGGTTCTTTGAAAGAAGACTGAAGACTTAAGAGTGTTCAAATATGTAAAATACTACTTGAAAGTGGAAAGTAGTTGTGAGTTCTCCATGGTAGTGATGTTATGACAATAGGTAATTAATTGGTTTTAATAGCAGTTTAATTTACATGTTGAAATAATAAACATAATGATATATTAGAATAGGTCAGTTTCAGAGTCTGTGAAGTCTCTGCCGTAGAAAATATTTCAGGACTGGCAAGAAACATCTTGCACATAATTATACTTCTTTCCATATTGAAGCAAAGATATGGACCAATGACTTCCTGATAGCCCTTCCAGCTCAGTTCTATAATTCTGTACTTACTAATTCAAAAATTGAGAGTTTATAAACATACTTTTATTTTTTAATTTTTTTTTACTATGCAAATTAAAGTCAAGAACAGAGTGGTAGAGCAAACTTTCTGGTATAATTATGACACTCTAATAAAAAGGGAAACTGACAGTTATTTCCCCAAAGAGCAGGTTTTTAAGTTGTCTAATTGATCTACATTTTCAAAGAAGTATAATTAAATCTTGGGGCAAATATATGCATTCAAATCCTGTTAGAAAATAATGGGATTCAGATGTATAATTTCTCAACTCCTACACACAGCTTTGAAATACCCTGAAGTCTAAACATAAAGGTATCTACAGTGACAAAAACAGAGTTTAAAAACAAACATTAAACACTTTTCTATCTGTTCACAAAACAAAATGCCACATTTCTTAAGGACCTGCTTCAGGTGTAGGAAGAAGGGGAGCTATTTTCATATCCAAGAGTCTTTCTCAACAACCAGACAAACCCAATAAGCTGAATCTGCCCTGAAGCAGCAGACACCAAACTTAGCAGTCACTGTTCAGTTCAGTGGGAGACCTCAGCCCACCTCTGGTTGCTAATTAAAATGATTGATTAGCTCTGTTTAGCATAAAATAAATTTTGGCACTGTAGGAAAAAAAGTGAACTATCAAAAAATCTCTTGTGCTGTCATGATTCTGTGATTGAACTGATCCACCATACACTGCTGAGTGGCATAAAACCATAGAAATTAATAGCAAGTATTTAATTTAAGTAATGTCGTATTTACATGAATTGAATCAGCTAATTAAGCAAACAATTAAGAGCTTGCAATATTAACAAGTAATTGTATAATAGTCATTTATTGAAGTTTGTCCATAATTTTATGTTATAGGCATTTTAATGAATTTCCTAATTGTACTGACACATTACACAAATTAGCATCAGACCAAAAATGTGGAAAAAGCCCTGGACAACACTAATTCAAGCTTCTTAAGCACTTATGGGTAGCTTAAAACAATTCTCATTGATTTAACTAATTATATTTGCTACTTAATCTAAATGGAATACTTCATTGCAGCCTGAATTGCAAGTTTTATTGGCAGTTATAATACAAAATGTTATGCAGATAATTAGTAGTTATAAAACTGTTGATACAATAAGACTTACAAAAGACTATATACAGCTTTTATAAAGCTTTAATGTTGAATTCAGAAGAGAAAACTACTTTATTTGGGTCACAGTGTTGAATATTACAGTACAATTATCAATGTTTTATCATAGAGTTTAAAGCTTTCATCTTAGTCCTTTGATCATTTTATATCAACAAGGGATTCATTACATCATGGAAAAAAATGTTTGTGCAGGTTTTATGTCATGGGAAAAGGATCATATTTCTGTGTGCTAATGAAGAAATTCTAAGGTATTGATTAAAGAAAAGAAAAATCCAAAACCCTGCCTCAGCTACCTCACTTTCCTCTTACTACTGCATTGCCGGCTATGTATTTAAGAACAATGTGACCTAATTGTATTGTTCTTTCTTCCAAAATTCAGCATGTGGCCTGTTGTTTGCATGATGTACTTGTCTTTTTACAAGAAATAAAAAAGAAAGTAACTGCTGCATGTAAACCAAATCTTTTTAAAATGTATATTGGAATCTGTTTGATCCTAAGAGGTTCCTGTCTAGTAGTAAGTAATTTTCAATAACAGATTTTTTCCTATATCTTGCGTTTCCCTGTTCTCCAAAGAATTCAAGAAATAAATTTCTCATAATGCTAGTATTACTCTATTGACACAACATGCTAGCCTTTGTGAGGAGCTGATGAATATCAAAACAAACCATAAAAGCATTTAGTTATTTAATTTGATTTTAAAATACAAATACAGTATGATGTATTACAATACAAATACATCATTATGTACAAGTGGCTGAACTATCAGGCAGTTGCCTATTGGGGGGAATGAAACTGAAGAACTCTTTACTTATAAACTATAAAAAGCACTATACTATAGGAGGTACCATGTCAATGAGAACACTTGAACAGTGATTGGAATATGTTGAATAGGAACTCATGGCTTCCCCCTCTCATGTGAGAGGTCTGCTCTGTAGAACTAACAAATTAAGCAAATAAAAACATCCGGGAAGGACAAGTGCCCCGTCCCCCAGAAAAGAATAGCTATGCTTAGTATTAGGCATACGTCCTGGAGATAAGCGACATGGGTTTCAATTCTCTCCCAAATAACTCAGGCTCTGTTCCTTTTTTCCCTGATGATCAGGGATTTTTATTAGTCAATCTGTCGTGCAAAAGGAGGCTTTTGGAGCTGTGGTTCATGTATGCAGGGAGAATACACGAAAAGCCAAAGCTCAACTGGAGTTGAAACTGGCTAGTGGTTTTTTAGGTAAGAAGGGCTGTTTTAAGTATGTTAATAGCAAGAGGAGGTCTAAAGAAAACATTAGACCAATACTTGTTGAAGATGGTCATGATGGGATGAAGAAAAAGCAGAGTCATTCAATACATTTTTTGCCTCAGTCTTTAGTAACACTGACAGACCTTGGGCAGCCTGGTCCCCTGAGTCGGAGGACCACAAGTGTGGGAACAGTGACTTTTCATTTGTGGACACTAAAATTGGAAGGGACTAGCTGAATGTTCACAAGTCCATGGGGCCTGATGGGATTCATCCCAGAGTTCTGAAGGAGATAGCAGATGTTATGGCAGGACGTCTCTCAATCATCTGCCAAAGGTCTTGGAAGTCTGCGGAGGTCCATCCTGACTGGAAGCTAGCCAATGTTATTCTAATATACAAAAAGGGCATGAGGAAAGACCTAGGGAACTCCAGTTCCTGGAAAAATTTTTGAGAAGATTATGGATTCACAAAGGGTTCTGTTTAACTAATTTGATACTAATCAAAGGTNTGGTCAGGCAGTTGGATTAGGTGATTGTTGTAAGTCTCTTCCAACTGACAGATTGGATTGGATTGGATTGGATTGGATTGGATTTGGTTTGATTCTATTCTATTCTATTCTATTCTATTCTATTCTATTCTATTCTATTCTTTAGATCTTGAGATGAAACCATGCCACCCCCCCTTTTATTTAAAACATAATTCAGATGACCGTTACAGTGAAAAGTTAGTAGTACAAAGTCCTGTGTGGATAGTTTCACAAAGCAAAGTACTCAAAGAACAAAGCAGTGGTATGCAAAGTGATATCCTTGTCTCCTAGTTTTGCTACTGTGTTTAGATAGGAGCTCACGCAATAATACTGTCTGTGCTGAACTGTAATCTGAAGGAGTCACCATATATTGTAATTGGAAGAAAAATTTACATTTATGAATCATACATCTGGCAGGCAAGCGCATAAGTTACAGGAGCTACAAGCCTACCTACTGAGGTACATTAGTTCCTTTCTTCATGTGAACCTTATTTTGTCTGGTGTCTCCTTCCTCATCTGTAAAATGGGAATTAGAAACAAGCAGGGCAGGATAATCTGATGGGGGGTGTGACAGGGGTAGGGGGATGATTGCGTGGCTGCCTAGGAAAGACAATTGCCTTATTAATTTCTTGAGCTCTCCTCTATTAGAAGTTAAATATCAATTTTATGAACTTTTCCACTATGAAGTATAACCTCATAGAAAGTTTTCCATTCTCTTCTCTTTTGCTTTTCTTTCCCTTACCTCTTTTCCTGAGAGAAATAGTGCATTAGACAGAACTGTCTAGTTCTTTAAGAACTGTGCATCATGACTCTCAGAACACAAAAACTTCTTTTGTCTCACTGAAAAATGTATTTTTGTAATAAAGTCATATAAATAAACTGATTTTATAAGCTAATCGATTATGTCATAATTTGGTTGTTAATGAGGAGTGATCTTGTAGCCATAATGTCTTCAATATAAAAGAATTACAATAAAATACTGGAGAAAACAGCTGCTTAAGAGAGAAAAGGATTTGTGCTCGATTCATTCAAACTGTTAATGTCTAAAAGCAAGGAGTCTGTTTCAAAACATTTTGAAGGATGTTATATATCAGAATAAGACTTCTGGAGGGCTAGATATATTATAGTTAGTCATGGTTGTGGATGACTGTCAGTACTTTACCTTTCAATTAATTTCAATCTGTATCACTCCTACTGCAGATAACTGCTATACTATTTTTTTTACAGGAACTGGCTCTGTGGTTTTGTCCTGAAATTTTATTTTGGCTTTGAGAAACCTTTCTAAATGAGAATTTAATGGAAGAGAAATAAGTTCTTGCAAAGTAGTTCAGTTTTCAGGTACTGAAAACTGTTCCACTAGAAAACAATCCAAGAAAGTAAACCTTTGCCCAAACCTAGTGTTGGAAGCTTTGACAAGCAAACAGGCTCTGGAAGAGGCACTTTTTTGAAAGCTTTATGTTCGCTTTTCCCAGTCAGGCAATATTTGTGCAGCTTTAACATTTACAGTTATTCTTATATGGCAGAGGAGGCTCCATAATTTCAAGGGACATGAAAGCTCCCGTTGGCCATGCCTGGCATCCCGACCCAGGTTATCATGCTTCTGCCCCACTCGACATTAAAGAGAAAATCACTAATACTTCTGGCAGTGTCAATAATTCAAAATCCTGCAACTGCTTCATAAAAGTTTGAAAGATTTATGATACTTCATAAAACTCTGAATCATACTGTCTGTTTCATACTAACCACAGCAGGTAGAAAGAAATTGTTTCAGAGTCGTGAAAGCTGAAAAAAACCCTCACCCCATAAAGTGATAATAATTAAATATTTAAAAGGTTGACCATCAATATGAACCAAGTGAGCTAGATCCTAAAGTTCAAAAATTATGTAACATTTTTTTAATAGAACTGTAAAGTAATGTCTTTGGAATAGCATTTAGGAATAGATGATAGGAAAGGGAAATTGAAAAGCATATTATTTAACATGAAATGTGTATTTTTTTCTGGACCGTTAATATTGACAGAGGCATAGAATAGATTTTTCATTTGACATTACTGAAAAACATTTTAAAACTGAAGGCAATTTCACTGAGGCTATGTAAGGCATGTAACCTGCTTCATCAACAGAAAGCAGTATGATCCAATTTATTGAGTGGTAAATATTTTCACTTGTGCATCCGCCTTCACAGGGATTTATCTTAATGTTTCAGACCTTTTGGTACAGGGCAAAGCTTTTATAAGTCAGTCTGCTCAGAGGAGAGGTATTGATTATGCAAACTTGCTAAATGTTGCTCACAGTTACAGGGATTCGATAATAACAGCAAATATTGGTTGTTTAGTTGAGCTGGTCTTTCAGTAAAGGTCTGATGAAACTTTAAATGTTGGGGCTATTTTAAAGTGATTTATTTCAAAACCAGAGAATGAAATGGAGTTCTGACTACAGGCTGAACTTTATAAATTGACATTATATCCCATTTATGTACCTTATGAATTGAAAACAGTTATTTTATTTCTTGAATTATTTCTACACATTGTTTGACATTTTTTTTAAATATGAATCTTTCTACTTGACTGAGACTCTTATCATTGGATATAATTTTTGTACTCTATTTGACACACAGTGACATTTAGAGGAGATAAATATCAAGATTCTTAATAATTTAATACAATAATTTTGGTGTCTCTGAGTTGTTGGTGTTTAAGGGATACATACTGCCAGCTAGGGGTGATTTTTGTCTGCACATTTTGATAGTGTGCAGGAAATAATGTCAAGTATTAAGATTTCTACAGTTTAAAAAAAAAAAAAAAAGAGAAAGTGAACCTTCAGAACGGCTACTTGTAACAGGACAAACCAGGTTGCTTGGTTTCAGGAGATGGTCCTATCATTGGATCTGGAATTGTAAACTCTATTTAGTGGCACTGCTGCTCATTTTCAGTCCTTGTTGACTGGCAAGCTGCAGGCCAAATAGTGGAGCTTGAAATATCATCCTACCCAAGAAATATTACAAAGCAGAACAAAATATTCAAGCCTGGCTTGAAAATGTATTTTTTACTCTTTGTCAAAATTCAAGGCAACATATTTTTTTCACACGTGAGATCTATGGATGACTGTTTCAAAACTGAACAACCTTTTTGAAATTCAGCAGCTTTGGGTGCTGTATATATTTTCAGATAATAAAGACAGACATTAATTTCAGAACTTCTTTCCCCCTAATAGTCCTGAGGTATAAATCCTTTATAGCCTTATTGTTCTACGTCCAAAGGCTTGTTATTACTGATTTCTGTGTCTTGTTGACAGTTGTACTTATTCTCTGAAAGTATGGACAGTCTAAGAAATTTTAAGGTGTGTGGGTTTTCTGAAGTACAGATATACAACTGTGTGTAAGTCTGTTTAGTGCAATTTTTTCTGTCTGCATTTACATATTTAAATTATATTGGAGAAGGGGTGAGTTTAAGTTGGCACCGGTTGGATTATAACTAAGGCTAACAAAGTGAAACCAAATCTAGGATATATAAAAAGTAACAGTAAAATAACTCATATTATGATACCTTCCCCAGTGTAAGAAGTAGAAGTTCTTCATATGAACAAAGAATAGTGTCCTGGAAGTTATTCTTTAAAGGGAGGTCCTATGATGGACCAACTACATTATTTCTTCTCTAATATTCATAATTTACAGTGCAGCACTGTATTGTAGGAGACTTCACATCTTTTGGCTTTAGTTTGAGCTATCAATTCCACCTATACAAATTTATAGGTGTGATTTTATAATATGTACCAGCAAGAGTAGTGTGGAACAGTGAAGCTCGTCGTAAAGCTGACAGTAGGAATCCACAAAGATCCATAAAGTGTAGGATATGAGCACTTAACTGAATATACACTACCATGGTTGATGTGTTAGCAGTACTGCTGATTTTCAACAAAATGGATCATTAAACATCTCATTTATATACCGTGAGAAGTCTAAACAAATTCTACTGTCTGTTAGCATCTATAATACTAGGTAAAGTTAGAAATGCATATGCTATCTAGAATATTGCAAGTGGGTTTTTTACACTTCCTTTAATATTCATTTTCAATATAGAGCTTAATTTTGATTATAAATGAAAACCTCAACGTTAAAGTGGTTTTTTTCTCTAAAGCTGAACAACCCCATATAAATAATTTCAAACAAATACCATTTGTGTCCTATTTTTAAACTGAAGAATTTAAAACAGCGTTCACTGTACTTTAAGCAAGTTTCAGCAGGAAAGTTAGAATAATCTTGAAAGCCTTCTAATTCTTCAAAATAAAACAAAAATATAACTTTTCTTTCACAGTTAGCAATCATAACTGTGTGTTGGGGAGTTGTAAGTGCTTTAGGAACTATTAATTGAAATTTAAAAGTGTATCCTGACAATTTTCTGAGGGCATTTGAATAAAAAGTTATTCCCTTTACATTAGAATCCATTAGCTTCTTGGTTCTCAAAACCACAGGTAAACAGATGATAGAAAATCTTTAGCAGTCTTTAGCTGCAAAACTATGAATAAATAATCAGCAGATAATATCCGCTAGAACATTCCTGTTCAGAATGCAAGTGTTACTGGGTTAAGAAAAACAAACCTATTAATTTCTTTACCTCCTCATCAAAATTGTACTGCTTTTTTCCCATCCTTCTTCTTCTTGTAACTTGGAAGCTAACTATAATTATGGAAATATTAGGGCAGTTATAAGTTGGTAGCTTGTAAGACCCACGTCTGCTGTTAGTCTGAAAATGATTATCAGCTCATTGTTTTGTGGTGCTTGAGGCCAGATGCTGCACGCTCTTGGCTCCTGTGGACTTCAGCAGCATGTGTGGGAGCACATTGCTTCTGAGGGTTGGGCCAAAACTGTATTGAAAAACCTAATATTAGTATTACACTGTTCTGTAAACTCTCTTGGTTTTGAAATCTCTCTGTCCTTCAAGTTCTTGAGTTTGGCTAGAGGAGTGGTTGCAAGTGAGTTTTCAGATGGGATAGCTGCCTTGTCCTATGGAAAGCATGGATTATAAAGGAACCCAGAATCAGGGTTATAGACTGCTACGCACAAATAGCTTAATCTTGACATTCTGCTTTTGACTAGCCTTTTTCCTGTAGGTTCTGCTGTTGGGAGGCAGGTCCAGTGGGATGATTATTTTGTAATTGCGCGTGTTGAAAAGAGATGCAGGAATATACCACTAGTGTGTCCTACTGCAGAATAAGTCCGTCATTGGGATATTTCTGTATTCTTGCTTGCAACATAAATATGCTGCTTCTATGACAGGCTGGACCAAGTCCTGAGTGAATCCCATCACTAACTGTGCCAAAGCCACAGACATATGCCACCTGCATGCATGTTGAAGGTGTCAGACCTCTTGGATCAGCAGATGGGAACTATCTTGACATGCCAAAGAAGTCTTTGAATCCACTTTGTCCTGAATTTTTATCCAAAGCTGCTGTCATGGTTTAACCCCAGCTGGCAACTAAGCACCACACAGCTGCTTACTTACTCAACCCTGCTGAGATTGGGGAGAGAATCGGAAGAGTAAAAGTGAGGAAAAACTTGTGGGTTGAGATAAAGACAATTTAATAAGTAAAGCAGAAGCCACGTGCACAAGCAAAGCAAAACAAGGAATTCATTCACTACTTCCCATCGGCAGGCAGATGTTCAGCCATCTCCAGGAAAGCAGAGCTCCATCATACGTAATGCTTGCTTGGGAAGACAAACGGCATCACTCCGAACATCCTCCCCTTCCTTCTTCTTCCCCCAGCTTTATAAGCTGAGCATGTTGTCACATGGCATGGAATATCCCTCTGGTCAGTTGGGGTCAGCTGTCCCAGCTGTGTCCCCTCCCAGCTTCTTGTGCACCCCCAGCCTGCTCGCTGGCGGGGTGGGGTGAGGAGCAGACAAGGCCTTGATGCTGTGTAAGCACTGCTCAGCAATAATGAAAATATCTCTGCATTACCAACGCTGTTTTCAGCACAAATCCAAAACATAGCCCCATACTAGCTACTGTGAAGAAACTTAACTCTGTCCCAACCAAAACCAGCAGAGCTGCGATTTTCTTATCTTTTGAGTTTTAAACTGTATTCCGTCATCCTGCCCATTTATCACGCAGAAGAGACAGGAGGCAATGTTGAGTCATCTAGTGAGTATGTCTTCGTTGTGATGCAGCCCCAAGAGGCAAACTTTTCTTTGTAAGCAAGCTCTGTGGACACACAGCACTATCACACATTCAGAGATTCCCTTTTGCTTCATCAAGACACATCAGGACACATCTGAAAGACGTTTAAAGTCCTTTTTGTTACAGTTACTGGCAGCACCAGCTCAGGTGACCACCATGCCACTCGCAATCAGTTCATTGTCTTCAAAGTTATAGCCCACAAGCAGAACAGCTTGAAATGAAGCTCTCCATTATGGCATTGCTGATTTTTTCAAGTATAAGAACTTGAGTGTAATGCCAACTTGTTTGATATTTGTTGAGGAAGATGTAGAAAGTATTGTTAATTACATAGACCACCTTTATACTCAAATATTCTTTTAAAATTGTTACTGTTGAGATAGTTCCTATTGCTGTATTTGAGGAAGACCATACTTTGGAAATGTGTTACAGAAAATACACTGTGCAAATGAAGGGTAAAATAGCTTTCTTAGGTTTTATTTATATTCTAAATAAAAATAGCATTGCTTTGCAACAATTCTGCAAGTATAGACTTTCCAAATAAGTCTTAAAATAACGATAATTTATCTGGCATCACATGAACAGCTAAGATAGGCCCTCATACTGCACAGAAGCACAATAACAAAGCTAATTAATCACCTGTTGCATCTGGAGAAGGCATCACATATACTATTGAAGCATTCAGATTTAGCCACCAGCTAAACACAATTCTAGTAAAAAATGTTAGTGTCTAAAGTAGTATCCAAAAGACCAATAAACAAAAGACTGCATCCTGATATATTGCAGCATCCAGAGTACTGGCTGGCTGGTAGCAAGGATTCTCAGTCATTTGACGAACAGTAAGAGTGGGTAAGTAGGAGAATGATTCCCCAATTTTGCAAAATAAATAAAATTAAGTGATTTTGGATATATATTTCCTATTAGAGAATTCATACCTCTACTTGCAAGTAAAATAGAGGAAAATCCTGTGTGAAGCAATTCTTCTGAAATGCACTTCCTCTTTGTAGAGAATTTACACTGCTAAAATTTTAGTTACATGTGAAATCCCAGTTCCAGAAGAATCACAGGAATTAACTCTTACCTTTGCCACTTTTTCTCCTACTGTGTTGGTTATGTGAGAAGAATTTTTTTTAGTTCTCAACAGGCCTCTGAAGATTTTTTTTGTTTCACAAGTGACTCTTTGGACTTTTGTTGTGAAATGAAATATTAAGAGGTTCCCTGTCACAGATGTGAACAAATTACTGCTTTGGTTTAGGCACAGCAAAGATTAAAAGGATCACTATATCTGTACTGGAGGCCAGTATATTTAGCTTATAGTATATTAACATTTAGTGTATTAGAGGAAGCATTGCAGAGGGCACAGCCACATTTAATTTATAGTTTGCTATACATTCTGTAGTGCTCCTCATTTACATGAAAGACTACTGTGCTTGAAATTCTTTGTATTTGGTGTATTTTTTTAGGATTTAATTCTGAACTATCTATGTGTATAACTTTAAGCTTCTTTCTATATCTAGCATATGTAGGATGCAGTATCTCATAGCTCTGAGCAGCACTTCTTTGTGATTACTTGGCTTGGTAATTCACATCCCACTTTTAAAACTTCCCATAAACTTGACTAAAATATATTATAGAAACACAAAGTAGGCCGTTGCTTACTACCATGGCTAATCCCACTTTCTTCAGTGGGATTATTCATACAGGTAAAAGTAACATTTCCTGGGCTGATCTCACAACGAAACATAGATAGATAAATTTGGCAAGCCTTAAAGATGAAAAGGGCAACATAAGTGAAAACAATTAATATTACTTTATCATCACCACATTCTCATAGTCAGGGGTTTGTGTATGTCTGTGTATGTTACGCACACGTGTATGCATTTTTTGTCTTTAATAAATGCTAAATTTTATTAGGAATTACAGAAAGAAGGCATGTCAAAGTTTCCTACAAATAGGTAAGACAAGAAATATTAGATTTCCTAGTTTCTAAAGTAGCAGCTCTTGCTGAAAGGAAATAACTGCTTTAGGTTTGAAAACAACTCAAAAGCCAAAGTGATCAAGACAGAATTTATTGTCTCTTCCAATCTTTCTACTCACTCTGGTAAAGTATATTTGACAGAGAAACTTCTATGATAACCACATAAATACCGGGAATGGAATTACACTCCCACTGGCATCAGTCACTGCAAATCAGTAGGGAAAAAAATGTTTCTTGTAAACACAGTAAATCTCAACATGTTCTCCGCTTCTACTCTTCTTTTGCTTTAGTAGAAATGGAGGGCATGAAAGATGTCCTATGAATCAAAGTTTGAGTGGGTTCTGTAAACAAGAATGGTGAACTGGCAACAGAAGCCAAAAGCACTTGCCCTTAGTTTTTCTGACGACATAAGATGGTGTTTGCATGCTTCATAGACCATTCTGGAACAGAATACTGTAAATTATTAATATGCAATGTGATCTGTAGGATAGGTCTGAAAGAAAACATTTTACTTATTTGAAAGGGCTCAAAAGATGAAAATTTTAGTATCTTTTCAGGTCATGTTTAGAATTTGACTAATTGTTTTGCATTTAAGGAATGCAAAAGCTGGCTTTAGACATACTGCATTATTTTCAAGCCTCAAAAATATTGTTTTTCCTCAGCAAAGATGTTATGTCACTTTTGTTTTACTTTATCTCTCTACTGATTTAAATTTCCTTTAGCTTGGTTTCTTCATAGTTCAGTTATACCTGAAGAGAGATCACTACTAGACAAAGTATCAATCATATGAACAACGTTTCATGTAATGCCTTACTTTCTAACTCCATCAAGGTTTTGAAGAGGTGATGTATTCACTACTTAACCACGTCAATAAAAATAAAAGAGTGCTCACCAGTTGTCATTACATTTTAATATCAAATGGTGATGGGACACAATTGCTGCTGGAGAAGAAAAAGGAACAATGGATTCTTTCAAAAATATAATGCTTTTAGGCAACAGTCACATCAGAAATCACACAGCAGAACATGTCCTGAATTTCTGGACTGTGCCACCTGACTTTCCACATCTAAATGCCTGAGTATAAGGATAGGAGAAAATATTGCTAAAATCATTCTTTCTCTTGTGTTCTGGGTAAATCTGTGAAAGTCTGTGGCAAGGTCTTCTTTGCCTCCTGCTAAGGTAAAGGAGGAGGAAGGCAGCTTTCTCTTCGTACAGAAGAGCCTGTCTCACTGATGGTTTCTTTTCTCTTCTGAGAGGCTAGAGGGGAGTTCTGTTATCTTCTTTTCTCTCCTGGGTTTCTCTTCTCCTGACAGAAGAAAAGAAAAGAAAAAAAAAAAAGCTAAATATTTGAATTATATTGTAGCCATTTTTCATTCTATTCAGATGCGAATGTCAGCCCAAGGACTGGGAAGAAAAATGGAGAACAATGTATTTCCTAGTCATGCTTTTCCTGCTGTTGGTTTCCTCTCTTGATTTGCATTTTTCATCACTCAGTGGAAAGGCAGCGATTTGGGCAGCTGGAAGAGAATAAAGGAGGAATGCTGCATTTCCTGATAACCAAAAAGAGACAGATAAAAGGGAGTCTTTCTATTCTGGTCATGCAGCAAGTGGTGTACATTACCACAGGAGTGACAGTGTGTGTCAGAGACTGCTAATTTCTGGTCCCTTTTAGCTGATTGGATTGATTTTTCCAAAGCTGTTGTATTGCTAGATCAGTAAGTAAGACTTCGATGCTTTGTAGTATGTATTTACATTTGTAGCAAACAAGGCCTGCTAAGCATGGGGATCTGTCAAGACTGGTCCTGTAATGTGTAGGTCACTTTTATTTTATCTTATTGTTTTCCAAGCATTTTTATGTTTATGGGTATAGAGAAAAAGAAGTTGGAAATCCCTGATACAAATATAGATACTATTCACACCTCTGCATGTCAATAGTAACACATTGTTTCTTAAAAGTCAAAGAAGAAAGCAAAGTACCTTCACCTGATATAGCAACGTGAGCTATTATTCTTTGATACATGTTACAATTCTTCATTTAGTCTGGTTACTATTGTCACAATTGCTGCATCTCCATTTCTTGCCATCTTTCATGGGTTTTTTTCGTCCCATGTTACGATAAATGTCAACTTACATCTATGTTTGATTTAATTTAAATGCTTTAAGCTCTTTTTGGCATATGTTGCCCATGGAACGTTTGCTTATGTCTTGTTGCTGGAATAGGAAGGCGTGTTTCTCAGGACACTTTAACCTTTAATGTTGGTTTCCTTCATGACCAAACAGCTTTGGTAGTAACAGGGGTTAATTAGCATTAACATATTTTTTTTATTCTTTTGACGTTCCAAAGAATCCCATATAAAAGTTAATCAAGAGGTTTAGCACCACAGGATGGTAATGGGATGTAATTACCTAGTAGATTGATAAGATCTGAAAATGTGAAACGTTACTGATATTCTCAAAATAGACACCCATACAGTCCCAATTGTCTGTTCTACACTGATGCTTCAACAGCACAAGCAGTTAAAATGCAAGTTCTCTCGCTGCAGTGGGCCCTTGCTGATTTGCTCATAGCTTCTTACGACGTTCATCACTGGCGAGCATTAGTGAGCATTCACAGCACTTGGCCCATTGCCATACTCCCTATGTAGCCCATGAAACGGAGTACTCCGCCTGGAAGGGAAAACTACTCAGAAATCCTGATAAATACATATGACTACATCTGCTTGTCCAATGTCACAATGCCATGATACCCTTAGGATGGTAAAAACCCCACTTTCATGAGCAACTTAAAGAAAATTTCCGATACTCATAAACATAGACAGTCCTCTTACAATATATTGCAGCCCATTTGAAGTAGTTTCAGCTGTCTGGAAAGATGAGAGCAGACGTGGTATTTTGGGAACACTCTCTTTTAGCCACAGAGCAGGAACAGAAGAAATTAATGAGAGATTAAAATGAAAAAAAAGTGACCTTCAAATACTTTTCCAATCAATAGAAACACCCTGTGTGCTTCCTTCTGAAAGTGCTGCTAGAATTTCAGTGCTGTCTTGCCAAATTTAAACAGAAACTTACTTCCAGCAAACATAGTATGACTAATTCTATAAACGCAACTGGAGACACTACCCATTAGAGAAAGCACCTTTTAATGTCAGACTTGTGATTTATGTACCTGTTTTGGGGGCATAGTAGCAGAATTTGAAAGTGCCCCGTATGACTCCAGAGGTATGATAATCAGACCGGGTGCAGGACACGTACTACCATACATAGCTATCTAATCAGGTTGACGTGTCAAAAATAGCCAGGTACGAAGACATATATTCCTTGTTCCCTTACCCAGAAGCAAACTAAGTTATGAGGTTAACGTAACAAGCAAAAAAGGTATACTTTGACCTTTCTATACAACTGTTTTAGAAGGAACTATTTGTTAACTGCCACTGGGATTGAGTGCTCCAGAGCGTGTTAAGCCTTGCCAGCCCACTGGATTCACTTCCGTGGATCAGAGGCTGGACATGACAAATATGCCTATCAATGCATTCCTTGGAGCTACATGTGTTTCTGTATTTTCAGGATCAGCAAACTTCTTAAGTAAGAAGTTATGGGAAGTATGTATACAGGATGTTGTAACAAACTATTGTTGCAATATAAGGTTGAATGTCTCATTTATTTATTCATTTGGGGGAGAAGGGAGAACAACTTATGTTTTAAACAGCTCGGCTATAAATATACCGTTATGCCAAGATAAATGGTTAAAACATCGGTTATAAATTTTATTTTGGCATTGCAGTAAATTGTGTATATTCTTTCCTGAATGTATGTGTGAATTAGCATTTTTATGTATTCATAATATGACCTTTAAGTTTTAAACTTTCTTCAGGAAATAGTCCTCCTGGAATCTGTGAGTTCTGTGTCATCTGTCCCCTACAATTTAGTCCAGTATTTTGTGCAGTCTTAGAAGTTCAAACCCACCATCTTTTTAAATTTTCTGTCAATGCGCTTTTCAACATCAATTTTTTTTTTTTTTTTTTAAACACAGTTTTCAAATAGGGAACTACCGTTGCTTATTTAAAAAATATATCTTTGGGAGGGAGGAAGGGGTGAATCAAACAAAAATACTTTTTTCTTTTCTGTTTTTCCCTTTCCAGGTCAATTTGGCAGTGAGCTGTTCTGATGTGCAAGTGGTTGAGTCCTCTTTTGTTTGTCTTCTGTTGACTGGGATGGATGGATGGATGGAGTAAATCCAGAGCCTCATACATGACCCCACCAGTACTTTACACTGAGCAACACTTGTACTTCAGAAAGTGTGCTTTTCACAGAATATATACTAATGAAAACAGATAACTGTACTGTCCGTTAATTTCCTTACTGGATGCCATAAATCTGTCACAGAAAGATAATTAGGCTAATATTTACCTATAGTGATCTTCAATTTTAGATTAAATATATTAATAAAAATAAAAGAGCTTAAACTGAACTTCATTTCAGTGTTTGTCAAGCAATCAAATGGGAATCAAATGAAGAGAAAGGTGTTTTTTTTAAAAAAACCTTAAAATCTTTATTATACTAAAAAGATGTGTGTTAGGAATCTTGTTATTTGGGTTACATGTGGAACACATTTAAAAGGTCACATGTATTACTGATGAGCTCATTGTTTATCATTAAAAATATTTGTCAAACTGTGAAACAAATAGTTATTTGTTTTCAGCATATTAAATAAAACATTAATAATTTTCAGCTATTAGAACATCCTAATGAGGAACTAATATTAATTCATCTAACAAAGTTCACTTTTATTTGAGACACTCACCGAGGTAATTAGTAGACTCCTTTCATTCATTAACATTTCAAATCTCATTAAAATGTAAATGGTGGGAAAACTTTTTGCGTATTAGAGGGTATTTATTGGCATTCATCATAGTAAGTAATTTGGTCTTCATTAATTATAAAGAATATAATAAATAGTCATTTACTTTTGTGAAAACAGCTGGTTAAAGGTTGTTGTACTTACGTTTTGTAGCGTTGCAATCAAAATGGATGATTCTTTGTCTAGACATAATTAATTCTCAGCACTGCACTAGATGGCGTACAAAGTTGAAGAGACTGTAAAAAGGGTTCCTGTTCATCATGCAGCCATGTATATGCAGGAGAAGTACCTTGAAGTAAAGGGCTTTTTCTAAGCAAAAAGATACTCTCCTGCAGGCTTCCCCCCACCATATAGATGGGTAAGGTTATCACAGGATCTTTGATAATGACTCTGATGCTCACATTCTGCTTGTAAAATGTCAGTTCAGAAAACGAGTTTTAATTAGCATATCTGTTGAAATGTTTTCATGTGGACACCCTTTACACTTTTCTCCCTGCTCTCACAGAATCACAGAAACACTGGGGTTGGAGATCATCTAGTCCAACCCCCCTGTCAGAGCAGGGTCACCTAAAGCGGGTTGCACAGGATGGCGTCCAGGCGGGTTTGAATGTCTCCAGAGTTGGAGACTCCACCACCTCTCTGGGCAACCTGTTCCAGTGCTCTGCCACCCTCAAAGGGAAGAAGTTCCTCCTCATGTTCAGGTGGAACTTTCTGTGTTCAAGTTNGTTTTGTGTCATCAGCAAACTTGCTGATGGTACACTCTATCCCTTTATCCAGGTCATTGATGAATATGTTGAACAGGACTGGACCCAGTCCTGACCCCCGGGGAACACCACTTGTCACAGACCTCCAACTAGACTCTGTGCCACTAATCACAACCCCCTGAGCTCTATCTGCCAGCCAGTTTTCAATCCACCCCACTGTCCATTCATGCAACCTACATTTCCTCCGCTTGCCTACAAGGATGCTTGGTGAGCAACTAATTAATCTCTACTATGTATTTGTACCTCTTTCTTATTTTTGAGACTTCCATGGTTGGGAGCGTAGGACCAAAGTGCAACCAGGACTTGAAAAGTGCAAAGTATAGTTTAACACTGCAGACACTAGAACTAATCTGGGCTCTGACACTAAATTGGGGACCAGAAAGCTGTCATCAGCTCCCATAGTTTGGGCATACTGAGTCTCTCTTCATGGGTGCTGGTCCTGGGTGTCAACATTATATTGACCACCTATGAGCCAAGCTATTGGAGGAATTCTACATCAATTTTTCAGTCTGGGTCAGTTCTAATTTGTATGCTAAAATTTAATAGGCTTCTAAAATAAACTGTTTCCTGCAATCATTTTAATCTAATAAAGAAACAGGGTTTATTTTGGCATATAATGCCTGACCTTCACATACATTAATCTACTTCTTCCTGTCTTGCATGTATCAGGTAATTCTGTATCAAAGCAACCCATATAAATACAGAGATGAAAGAACATTACAAACAAAAGGAACAAAGTGAAAGATATAAAAGTATTAAGAAAGTGATTTATGTATATTTCTGTAAATGCAATTCCAAATGAAACTGTTCTTTTGGTAACATTTTAACACACTTCCTCTCAGGTTTTTATACTTACGTCCAGAAAAGTTTGGTGGTTGTTTCATTTGAATCATTTTATATGGATATAGTATTTGGATTAAATTTGACCAACACTTACTATAATATTTTGATTTTTTTAGAATTTATTTAAGCTTAGCTTTTCTATAAATAAGCATTTGTTCCAAAGTATGTGGCAATAGCAGGCACGAGCTGTTCAACATAATTTATAAAATACTAAGAATATGAAAATTGATGTCTCTTATTTTTCATAAAAAGTCTTGGAATGAAGCATTTCCTTTCACATTTCTTAAGACACTAGCCTTTATATGTATTCTGAAATGCCATCTTCAAACAAAGGATTTATAATCCAATCAAAGGAACAAGCACACTGTGAAATAAATGAGTAGCTTTTTTATCATGGAAGAGCACAACATGCCTTTTCATTTGATAAGCACAAAAATAATAATTTGGAATGTGTGACAAATATGGCAAAACACCAACCTGTGAAACTTACCTGCTGAATGACTGAAAAGTAAGAACAAATAGCACCACAATCTACTCGGGTACTGTAGAAAAGGTAAATCAATAAAGGACTTAAGTACCTAAAGTGGGATTTACTGAGTTTAGGTGCTAACATGTTCATTGTTAAGTGCTCATTCAAAACTCCTGCCCAATTAAAGTCCAAGCCTTAGAGTGTCAGTACTCAAAAACCTGCCAATCTCTTTTTTCTTTTGGGTTCTCCGAGCACTTTGAGTTGCATCTCTGCTTACCCCTTGTAGCGTCCCAGGCTACGCAGCTTAATACCCGGCTCATCCGGGTGGAAAAAGCTAGCATTTCTTTATCCTAGTTTGCCAGACTAGAATGTGTCCTGCAACAACCACTTTAGGAGACAGCCTGACACAGAAGCATTTTTGGTCAACGTTTCTATGCCACCAAAATTGTGGTTATGACTTAGTCTACCTTTTGCTTAAAAGACTGGTTACATGCTCAAAGATTTAATTTCAGTTGGAAGGGAACTTATTAATCAGTAGCAAAGTCAGATTCTTTTTCTATCTTCCATTTCTCTAAAATTCCTTTTTTTTTTTTTTTTTTTTTTAATGTTGACACAACCTTCAAGAAAGGGAGAGAAATGTAACAGACAGTATAGACTTCATCCTGGAACTTAGATCAGTATCTGGTTAGTAAATATGGATTTGAAGAACCTTCAGACTACTAAAGCAATTACACTCAGGTCTCTTATTTCCTCAGTAGGTCTTTTGCCTGTTCGGCATGCAACTGTATGAAAGGAGGCAAGAGGTGCCTGGTTCCTAAGAGAACTGTTTGAAGGAAGATGCATAGACCTGTGAATCCAGAGGATGGATCACAAGTGCAGGATTTTAGGCTTGTTCTCGTACTTTTCATTTCCTTACAGGTAAGTCCTGGATGATGCTTTGCACAGCACCGTGGCTCCTCTGGATCCCATGCAGACATTTACCCCTTTGTGGGAGCTGTGTGTACTGTGCGAGAGGCTTGGTACCAGGATTGTTTAGTCCACCCTGGGGCCAGTGTGCAGAGTTTAGAGATTACAGTGCCTAACTACAAGCTTTGAATTAATTAACTGAATTTGAGTCTGCTGCCATCTTCAGTGCAGAATTCCTCAAGGTCTTCAGTGAGATGCCCTTTTTTTTTTCCCTACTTTTTTTATTGGCCTTTATAGGTTGTACAGTTAGCGGCTCCTAACTGGATTGGATGGGTACACTGAAGAAAACCTTTCTATCGTGATTCAAGCAAAACATACACTTTATGTACCCCTAAGTGCTCTGTTTGCCTTTTCAAAATATTTCTATGATGAGCCTGCCTGTGTTAGAGCAATCACAACGACCCTACTTTTAACTGTTTTCTGTCCAGTCTGTTGCTTAACCTAGCTTTTTATCTCACCCTTCCATCATGCATTGTTTAGGGTAAAGATTATTTCTCCTTGTGTTTTCATAAAATACTAAAACAATGAGATGGGGGCTTTTAAGTATTCTTGTAAAACAGGTAAGGATGTTAATAGTTAAAATACTGCAACCAGTTTTATGCCTAAGATGATAATTACTGAGGTATCAACTTGAGAACCAAAACATCTCTGGTAGATTTGGTTAAAATGATATTTCAGTTAGTGGCTCGGAGTGCATGGCACTTATGTAGAATCAGTCACTGAGGGACCTACCATAGTTTCAACAACATATTGAAGATTCCCTCCCCTGAAGGAAGCCTGTCATTAGAGGAAAGGCATGAAGTTGATAATGAATCCCCCAAGTACCCGAAGTAAAGAGAGATTTCACATCTTTGAAAGAATCCCACTGGTACTGTCTCACTTGTGCTTCTCAGGAAAAGTCACTAACTTCTCTAAGTAAGAGGTTTGCAAGTCGACTTAGAGTGATGTTGTGTTTGCAGCTAAAAAGGATGGAGCAGAGAGAAATTTATGTTTTTCCTCTAATGCTGAGTTTTCACCACTTATTTCTGTTCTGCAGTAATCTTTTCTTTTCCTTTAACTTCATCTGATATACCAAATACTTTGGTTACCCATAGCTGGATTTGGTGAACTATTTCAATTTCATATAATTTGAATGGCTGTTGCAGAAAGCAAAAATAAGTGTTCAGGAAACTGAGTTCACAAGCAAGACAGTTATCAAAATCATGCCATTAGTTTGGTAATGAAGCTAAAGAACAGTTCACTGGAAGAGATGTCTGCTTGTGCCAGACAGCTGCTCACACTAAATGCCCATAATGTCTGTAAAGTGACAAAAGTTCTGCAATGGCCACACCATTTCCATATGTCAACCTTCCGAGCTGCAGATCAAATCTGGTGTAACTACACTGGGGTCTTCAAAAAACATTATGTGGACTTGCCTAAGGCAACATTAGCCCAGGAATTTCTGCATTCCTCATTCTTTCCTCAGTGCAGTCTCTTGTCCTACAACATAGTGTACATCTTCTTTGCATTATCCATGATGTACTATTTCCAGATTCTTTATTCCCTTTTTTACACTAAATAATTGAGACTTTTTTTTTATCTTCCAGAACAAATCTGCTCTAGCATTTTAAAGGTACGATGTGCAAGTGTTTTCTGATTCTACATTACTCAATTAGGTATATATCCAAAAGGTATGTATCTATAAGTATATAAAGCAGTATGTTAGATTGAAAAAAACCCCACTGGTTTACAGATGACTAAAACTTACTATTTCAGTTCACAGGAAATACGGATGATGATTTAATCTGCTTAAAAAAAAAATCTTTAAAAAATTCTCACTAAACAGAATTTTTGGAAAACAGTGACAACAAAATACCTGCCTTCAGTCTGTAGAAGAAATCTAATTTTTTCTTTTTTGTCTCTTAACTAATGTGAGGATAATGGCTAATTAAACTATAGAAACTCACCTAAGAAATGCTGTTTGGAAGGTATGTAGATGGATTCCCAGACACTAAGCCTAGCCCAGGCTTCACAGGCTCCAGCTCCCAGTTTCTGTAGCAAAGAGCCTGAACACCATGATACCTTAAGTTCTTGGTGACTTTCTAGGTGCTTCCAAGCCCGTGGCAAGGCTGAGAGACAAGACTGTTGCAAGTATTGCTCCTTACTCTGTGGCATTGAGTTTGTATGGAGGTTGCTCTAAGATGAGAAAGTACAGGCATCTCCACCCAAAAGAAGCATGACAGGAGGGCTACCCTGAGAAGGCTCCCAGGCACTGGAAGCGCTAAGGACACCGCAGTAGGGACAGTTCGGTGGGCAGGTTTGACAGAGAGGTTCTGCAGGAACCCTGACTTCTAATTTGCCATAAGTAAATTAAATTGGAGATATTTCAAATGCAATATTTGTCTTTTAATAAAGTGATGTCTTTTATAGCAATTGTTGCTCTGAAGGTTTCCAGCTAGTTTTGCATCCATGCATCCCTTTGGTACCACAGTGTTCAGATGGTACATTGCAGTCAGCTAGTAGCTGATGTAGAAGGAAGAAATTATGAAGAGCTGCTATGGAGACGTTTTCAGGTGCTGTTTTCTGTGATTGGGGAAAAATGTGACATCTCCTTATATCCAATACTTACATTCCACTGACAGTTTTCCATGGAAATGAGGCTTGGACAATCACACAGTATTTCTGTCTGCCTACCAAGGTACCGTTCACGATATTATTTACTCCTTGCATACTCTCGATGCAATTTTGCTGTGTTTTCCAAAATTACTGCTGGGTTTTCATATCATAACTTCATAAAAGTTTTGGAGATTTTTTTTTTTTTTAATTTTCTTTCTCTTCATATTCAATATAATCTTTGAAAAATGAGCAGTTCTGCCTGATTTGTTTCTTTCTGAATTTTGGATGGAGGTCCAAAGTAGCTTTGTTTCACATTTTGGTGTGAAACCATTAGATTTTGCATATGACTCTCAGGACTGCTAGTAAGATCTGAAAGCAGGCTTATCCTTGCATGATTGCTGTTGTCAGTTTGTAAAAAAACTAAGGGTATACCATGTTCTGCAGTACATGTGCAAGAGAAACAGGGCATCCTTCTTTCCATATGAAATTTTAGTACTACCATCTTCTGCAAAACAGGCAAGGAGGAATAAAAGAGTCAATGCTGTATATAGTTCCTAAGGCTGAGAATCAAAAGGCTTGTCTTGCATTTCCAGCTCTGTCACCGACCTGCAGTGTGAATTTGTGATCCTTTCTGTAAAGGGCAACCGAGTGTGTTTGCAGTCTGACTACCTTTGTGTATTTGTCAGCAATCTCCTCTTCTGCCCGGTGACAGGTTGCTACACAGAACAATGACATCTTTCTCCCAGGCTTAGGCAGAGCTCTTCCTCTTTGCTTTTTGATTAGAGGCCTTTTATGTTTCCTGAGCTTCCTCTGGGACAGAGCTCCCAGTACAGGGCTGTACTTTAAAGGGCATAACATAATTCTTGATTTTAAAACGAACGTGATTTCCCTCTAGCCAAACTTCTCAATATCCTGACAGAGCCCAAGAATGTCAAAATGAAACCTAACAGAAGGAGAGCAAACTGCTTTATTCAGACAAGCAGGCTCCAGTGTAAAGCCAAAACCAAGGTACTCTGTATTAGCTTTGGTGTGTCTTTTGGTGTGACTAAAAGCAATGCTAACATTTTTGAAAAGCAGCTGAAGCATATTTTCTAATTTGCTCATAGAGAAAGGGAGTCATGAGATGAAACTTGGTTATTGTTTTGGTTGTATTTGTCTATATTACATACAGTATACACAGATTCTTTTTTTTTTGGAAAAGCAGGTATAGTTACTCTTCCATCTATCTGTCCTTTCTAGCATGACAAGTGTTGACACTCATCAGATAATATAGAAATTAGTAGGTAGCATGGGTATAAATGAGAACATACCATGAACTTTTGTTGGCAATGAATTTTGCTTAAAGCATTCCTCATTTAATGGATATAAGTGAATTTCATTTTAAAGTACATTTTAGATGTTGACACAGCTTATTATAGCAGCTGGTTCTTTGTCAAATTAGATGATATTCAAAATGGGATTTTGTTGTTCTTTTTCCTCTTTCCATCTGTTGCTGCTATAGACATTTTTTCAAGAAATAGCTTCTAAATCAATTAGATCATATGGTAAATGTGTTCTTTTTATGAAATGTTTAAAACTAAAAACATAAGAAAAATTATGGTGTAGCTTAATTCTACAGTATAACTTAATTCATATACAAATTTCGTATTAAAAAAACAACAACAAACATTTCTTTTTGGATGTGTGTGTTCAACTGATACAGCTTGTGCCTTAATCTTCTAAGAAATCTGATCACTTACAAACCTGTAATTCAGTTTGCTATTTGAACACCAGGTAAATTATATAAAAGCTATAATTAGGTGTTGAAATATAATAAAATAAAAATAAAAGGAAAAATATGATCTTGAAATCTGTTTTTGTTGAACAACCTGAATCTTATTTCATATGTGACTTTCAGCCTCATTGAACAGAGTAGATAAATTACTTTAGATCCTTAACTCAGCAATTCTTATCAGCATCTGTGTCTCTAAGCACACAAGTAGCTTTTTTCACCTCACTTTACCAGACTTGAGTTCCTGCATCATTTAATTATTTTAAAGATCAACTATTAAATCATACTGGAGAGGAGAATTACACATGCAGAAAATTAGAGGTTTTCACGTCTGTCTCTACAACAGCTAAGCATTTTTTCAAAAGGAGAGATAGGATTAGTCTGGATATTTAAGGCCTGAGCAAATATCTTGATTTCATCTTCAGAGTACAGAATACCCTGAGCCCTGAATGAAACATGAAGACACAGAAAAGGTATGTGAACCTGTTGTTAACTATGCTGTCATATTGCACAAATAAAGAGCAAGCCCTAATCATATCTGTGCTTTCTAGTTTTTAAACACTTGCCATTGCAACTTTAAACATGCTTTCACTGCAACATTAACTATGCAATATATAACTAGGGAGACAAGATGTCTGAGCTGGAACAGGCTTCTTGGAACAATGTTGACACTGTATGCGTGACCTGGGTCAATACCCAAGGCTGCATTTGTGATGTTTTCAGCATACAAAGAAACACAAGGCGTGTGGCAAAGCCCCTATGAGTTGCTGCTCATCTGCAGTACCTGATAAATGTGATAAATGCCATTAATACCCTCTCAAAAACTGATGTATTTACCAGATGTTGATCAATGGTTGGCAGCCAATTGCTGTCTTAGCAAACAGTTGACTGAAGGCAGAGTTTCATTATACGGGTGTTGTGGTTTGGGCCAGACTGGCCACTGAAGTGAATGACAGATGCTCTCCCCCACCTCTCTTTTCAAGGAGATGGGAGAGAGAGAAAGAGACTTATGAGGAACTAAACTACATTAAAGAAATATTAATAATAGAATAAAAAGAAAATAATGAAATATATACAAAATCGTATAAAGCTCCCAGGATGACGATCACATCACCAACAGGCATTGGGGAAGTCCCAGGCTGGACTCAGGGACAGATGGGAACTGGATTCCAGATCTGGATTCAGGATCGGGATGAAAGGCAGACGAACAGACAGAGTCCTCCTCGGACGCCGGCCATTGAAGAAAGAGGCCTGACCCTTTCATCCCTCAGCTTTTATACTGAGCATGAGGCAGATGGGATGGAATACCCTGTTGGTCAGTTTTGGGTCACCTGTCCTGTCCGCTCCTCCCCACAGGTGTGACCCCTCTACGCTTTTCTGGTTCTGGCCGTCCAACGGGGCAAGTAACAAAGTTGGCTGCCCTTGGGTGTTATAGCAATAAGGATAAGCAGGAGCCTCTCTGCACACCATTCCTTCGCATCAACTCTAAACATGGGTCTTATCACTCTGAGAGTGAACAGTTTCTTCACAATATGCTGTTAATTTCAGAGAGTTAGAAGAGGCTTAGCTGCAAAGTAAAATTACTGAACAGAAAATTGGTTCTGTTTTACCTTTAACCAGGACAATGGGCATACCTATGTAGAAGATGCAATGTGTTGCAAGGGCAAAAAGGACTACCCAGGTCAAAAGCTCCTTTAGCCAGTATTTCTAGCCACACTCTATTTAGTGAAACTACCACTTCTGTAACAGTAACTAACATTTTTTATCAATTAGTGCATGTTAATTGTCATAGTCCTTACACAAACATGGACAGGCATCATCCTGCTAATTCCTGGCTAATAGTTAATTTAAAGTTGGGGATTGTTTTTCACCTGCTTAAATAATTATTTGACAACTGGTGAATTGTCAGACAAGTAAAGGATATTAGTGAATTTGGTGTTGTCTAGAAGTGAAAGAAGGTGGGAGGGAAACTGTTGACTCCCAGCAGCGTCAACCCAGAACACCACCAGAACAAGATTACCTTAGATAGAATCATTTGCAAAGCCTATTTTCATTGATTACAGCCTGAATCCAAAAAGACTCATTGAAGTCTTCTGCTGCTAAGCAGCAAGTTTGGAAACGCAGTCAGGAGACCTGGATTCTAGTATTCAGACTTTAGGCAAAGACGGGTAAGCACTTAAGCCTTCAGATCTGAACTCCAAAACAACCTAAAATGAAGAGTGCCTTGGGTCAGGTTCAGTCTTGTGCTCCCCAGACTTCCCCCTCATACAATTTCCACCATACATTGGTGAAACTACAACTTTAAAGTGCTTTGTGGTTTTTTGTTTCCATTTCTCCTGATGGAACACTGTTACAGGAATTTATTCCTCTTGTGGCTTGAAATCATGTTCCAATTATCAGCCTAAATTCCTCATGGCCAATTTATTCCCATTTGATGTGTATCAGTGTTGTTCTTTTGCTTAAATAGTTCTCTCTCCCTGGAGTTTTATTGCCCCAATCTATTTATTAGATTTAGTCTCTTTAGTCTTTCTGTTGCTTACTAATTTTCATACGATAGCTTCCTTATTCCCTGATGATCTTACTAGCTTTTCTCTGTATCCTTATGAGTTTGAATTATTTTTCTGCTAATAGATGATCATCACTTTCTACCAAAATTATATCAGCCTGTATTCTGGAGTCTGTAGGTGATACACAGAACAATGATAAGCAATCCTAATTCGAACAGTAACACAAGAACTCAGCAGTGTATGTGGTTATACTGATAATGCAGCAAATATTTTAAGGGTTACAGATAGTGCGTCAGTCCACAACAATTTGGAAATTGCATGTATGCAGTAGTTCATACTAATTTTTACCACTGTCTTGCACGAAGGCATCAATAGTTTCCTGTTATGCTTGAAACATACCACCTGGTTCACTCCTATATATAGTTTTAAATATATATGTATACACACACACAAATTTTATATATAAGTAAAATACATACATATGTTTATATATCTTTATGCAATTACAATTGCACCATGTTTCAGATTTATAATTATGCTATTGCCAAGGATTGTTCATGGGTTTTCTTCATTCTCTGCCACTTGTAATTGATGAGCTCTGAGCTTTTAACAGCAGCATTTCTTCTCTATCCATGTGTGCACAATCTTCCACATTACACTGTTGAATTTCATCCCATCTATACTACTTCAGTCTCCAAGGTCATCTAAGTTCTTTCTATGTAGTTTTCTCATCCTCTTTTCCCACTAGAGGGGGCATCCCATCCTTATGTTGTTAGCATATTTCATTTGTCTGATTCTTTTTCTGTGCCATGGCCATTAATAAAAATACTAAAAATGATAAATTTCAAGATCAAAACTTAAGGAATTGTCCTGGTCACCTCCTGCCAGCAAGACAGTTATCTTTTCACCACAACTCTAACTAATTCTGGATTTTAGAATTCTTTTGCTAACCCCCATTTAACTAATAATTTCCTGTGATGAATCATACCAGAGAGTTTTCTGAAGTCCAGATATGTTAGATATATTGCATCTCCCTTGTTATTGTATTCTTTGCTGGAAGTCAGTAGCATATTGGCAGTGTAGTCCTTGTATATGTCTTACTGCTCATAGAAGTGAATGTATTTTTATCATTAACGTTAGATGTCTTTTTTCTTTGTTAATAACCCTTGCTATTATAGGTGTCTGGTGTTTTGGGAAAGATTTCTTGTGTTCCTGAAATGTTTGATAAAGTCTGTTCTTTATATAGTATTACCTTGCCCATTTAAAGCAATCGGATCAGAGGTTATAATCAGGGCTAAGAAAATACAGCTTAGAAAACTTCATTTGGTTTTTCAAGGCTTAGGTCTGCAGTGTTTCCAAATCTTCTAGTCTTACTAAGGTAGGAAGCTAAGGTTTTTTTCAGATAGAATTAATCATTGTAAGAAATATTTGGCTTCTCAGAAACCAGTTATTTTATTTGAAGCTTTTTGAGTCCATACTGCCAATTTCTGTTTCTCTGAAACAGCTTTTCCATCTGCATCTAAAGTCTGCCTATAATGATATAACTAGTTTGTTCAAGGTTTCTTTTTTCGTTTTGGGATGAGGGTATTTTGGGGGGGGGTAGGGGAGAGCTGTTGGGTTTTTTTTATTTGTTTTGTTTTTGTGGTTCCCCCACTCCCACCCCCACCTCCCGAAGTGTAATTCTTACTTATTTCATTACAAAATCCTGTTCACCCAGCAGGGCTTTTCACTATGTGAAAGTAAAATTATTATAGCTGTAAACTATTACTGGTGGCATAAGGAGATATAAATTGCCGTCTACCAAAGATTTTACTATTATGGAGAATAACATTATTTTTAAGAGCAAATATCTATCATCTTTTTCTTCTGTATCTGAAGTGCATAATAGCCACAGTAAACTTCCAGGGCTGATGACTAAGTGAAGCCTGGAAGATCCAGCCCCAGAGACTTCAAAGTGTGCAGAGTAAAGAAATACTTCAGGGCAGCCAGGAGGGAGGGATAACTTATTTTCTTAACAAAACCCTAACCCAAAAGAAATTTAAATTAATAAACAAACACACACACACAAAAAAAAATCCACAACAAACCCAGAAATTATAAAGAGGTTCCACACATTTTTTTTATATAGACTACTGGTTTTCAACCTGATCCAAACCATGAACCATGTTTAAATGAAATTTTGAAAAAATCAGAGTGTGCATATTGTTGTGATGGTAATTTGATTGCTGTAATTTGCTTGGCAGTGAATGTTCTCGTTAACCAATGTTCATGCTTGTACTAACAAAATCCTTCTCTATTCCACTTCTCTGCTGCAAAATTCAGCTATTTTTCAAGGCCTTTATGATGACTTTGGACTTCTCTGGTTAGTTGATAGACTCAAAAGGATAGACACTAAGGCCTACTCTGGTACATTTTATTTTCTTGTCAGAAGGTTTAGTCATTACATAATTGGATAAACTTATATGTAAAAAAGTAAATTATGTTTCTGACAGATTTACTTTTTCATAAGAGACTTGTTTATTTCCATGTGTTTAAACATAAGGATAATGAGTATATATATAATCAAACTAATAAAAATGATCAAAGTGAACAAAATAATAGAAATGTAGAATAATAAAATAAAAATAAAAGTGAATATATTCAATAATTTTACTTGCTCTCAAACTGAAGTATGTAATTATTTTGATTTTTCATTCATGAAAGTATTTTTTTCTAAATTGTAAATGCAGTTATGTGCTGAATTTACTTTTATGGCTGTGTGCAGAATTCATGCACTAGTCTCCATGAAGAGTCTTCTTACACAGCTAGCTGATCACTCCTGTCTACATGTTAATGGATACACATGGTGATATGTACATATCTGAAGTAGCCTTACAGCTGGCTTCACATTACATTGGCTGCAATTAAAAAAAAAAAAAGTAAAAAAAAAAAATAATTCTGTCATTGCTTTTCCCCTAAACTTCTAAACACTGCCTATGGCAAGACATATGTTGAGACATCAGGATATGTTTAAGTGGGGTCATTCTGGATAACTTTCAGTTATAATTTCTTATTCACAGTTCTTCATCATAATCACCATTCTTTTTGATGGGCAGAAATCATGGTGATTAAGCTAGATCACAGGTCATTTCTGACAGTAAATTTTCAGTGCCTGTGGAGCAACAGATATAAAAAATGTTTGAAAGGAGCTATCTTCTCTTATCCAGACTGGTTATTTGGCAAATGTATGTATATGCTTTTGATGTGACATACCACTTTTCTGACTTGTCACTTCATATTTATGATACGCAGCAGTATGCTTAATTGTTTCATGAGGAGTCTTGTCATGGTAAATCAATTAATATAAAATGAAATGCAATGTAGCATGTCTAGACACAGAAATACAAAATACAAAACCCATATAATATGCTATGACTTTGACATGATTAAGTACAACACTGACAGCTAGCAGAACATGTGCAATAAAACTAAAGATACTATTTATGAAAGACGAAAGGGAGATCCTTGTTCTTCAAGCAGTTCATGGATTCAGTATATTAGATTATGAGTTCTCTGTTTCAGGGAATTTTGGCACATACGGCTCTGGAATTGGACTCAGGAAACCTGGTTTCCTCCCACATCTTCCACAGCATTGTTGGGTAAGAGCCACAATATCTAGGGAGTGTATTCACTCTGTGGGCTCTTCTGTTTGAACTGTAACTGCTGAAGAATGTCTTCCAGCAGCTTTGCTTCAGCATCTGCCTAAAAACTTTAACAAGTATATGATTTCGGGGTTTATTATACTCCTAACTCCTGGAGACCTGAAGAATTGAAAGGGAATTCAAATTTTTCCTCAATTGCCTTGAGCTCCTGATTTTCAAAGAGCACAATTCATTTGGAATTCTTTAATTTTACAAGCTAAAATTCCATTTCACTGGAATCATAAATAATGCCTTCTCATATTAGACATTCAGCTATTTCCTATCCTTGTTCAGTAGGAATAAGATCACTCTTGCAATCCCAAAGTTTCATGCATTTACTTTCTATTCTCTTCTGCTTTTCCTTCAATATTAACATTATTATTTCACCTCACCAATTTATATATAATTTTTAACTAATGTTTCGTTTAATTTTGGTAAATTTTTCATTCGCTTCTACTGCAACTTTGTCCAGTTCTCCCTCTGGAAAAAACAGAGACAGCTTTCATTCTTTCTGTGTGCTCTGCATGTCTGCAAACACTTGCAGGTTTTGCGAGTGTCTTCACCAAGCCACACTACACATAGCAAACTTGCAAAATTAGGGGTTTGGGGGATTTGCATCAGTCAGAACCTTTTTTATTTTTTCCCCCTTTGTATTTTGTTTAAATACGTCTCTCTCTCTCTCTCTCTCCTCTTTTTGTAAGGTATGCAGTGCCACACTTTTTTTTTTTTTTTAGTATCATAGCTGTCCTCCCCTGCTTACATTAACTGGAACTCTTAGAAGCACCAAGTGCCTCAGAACTAGCAGTCAGTACTTTCCAGCTGTCAGTCTTTGCCAGCGTTCATTTAGTGCAGATACAATTTTTTTTATATATCCCTGGGGAACTTTAACCTTGATAAAGGTTGTAAGTACACCATTCCCACTGCCTGGGATGTTGTCTTAGTTACACTACCGGTGCTATGTATTTTTTAATGGCCACTCAGACGAACGGAGACAAAAAGAAATCTTCATTCAGTGTCTGAATTTGACTGATGCATGATGGGTGACAACTTTGCTAAACATTTTTGCCATAATTTTATTAGCATACATAGAAAGCCATTCCCAATGATGAATAGTGTTTCAGTCATGAACAAATTAAGCTCAGTTTTTAAAAAAAATCATGTGGAAGCAAACATGTTCTTTTATAGTGCATAAGACTGGAGAGATTACATAATTTTCCATATGAAATGTTAAGAGACATTTATCCTGTGCAATATTAACTGCAGTCAAAAACTCAATATACAGTCTGTTGGTCATAAAATAAAATTAGCAGGCTTAAACTCAACCAACACAAGATCAGTGTCATAACAATACGTATCAGACCTTAATGTAAGATAAAAACAAAGCAAAGAAGCATTAGTTGGAAGAAAAGAGAGCCAGAGAGGAGCAGAGACATGTTTGCTGTGGCAGGTACGTGAGCGGAGCATGTGGTGGCTCTTTCTCAGTAGGAAAGAGGGTTGGAGGCAGTTCAGAGAAGCCCCTGGAGGCATCCAGCAGTGGCAGCTGGCAGTTCCCAAACCAAAGTGAGTGCAAGGACAAGTCCTCCTCCACTTTGCATAGTCGTCAGTGGGGAGAAAGAAGGCAGAACCCCATCCAAGCTGCTGTTTGTCATCAGGCAGACTGGACGGATATTTTACTCCTCTCATGTCTAGGAACAGTTGGTAAGCTTCATTCCTGGTGGTGTCCGTCTAAAGTCGTTTTCCATTTGCTGCAGAGCTGCCTTGCCTCTGCAATGAGCCGGGAGACAGGTCATCCCGCTGCTGCTGCTCCTGGGACACATGACAGCCTCAGCGTTGTCAGGCTGGATGACCTACCACAACAAAGTGTCCTGAGACAAATGAGAAAAGGAACAATAATGCCAGCTCATCCTGCTTGTCAGTCTGCTACGAGACAGAAACCTAAGTCATGTACAGTTTTGTCTGAATCCCCCTGGCAAGGGATATCGTGTTGCTATGCTGCACAGGAAACAAGAGAAGAGGAACGCTGTGATCCTGTCATGATTGTTTCTCTAGCTCAAATCTTTACGTTAAGAATTAAATTAAAAAAAAATTAAAAAACCGAACAAACCAAAACCGAAAACACACACACATATACACAGAGGAAAACAAAACAAAAAGGCCTGTCAGATGACAACTGGCCTTATCAGTTTTCTCGACAGACTTATCAGATTAGCCATGCAGGTGTGTTTCCCTTAGGCTTTGTCTCTGTTGATTCCCTACTCAGCTCCTAAACACATGGAAAGAGTCAAAGATGGGAGAGGATATTTCGAGGAAAGTGAAGGGTCTTATAATTCCTAGATATATTATGTTCAGGTACAGCCTGGCACTAAATTACTCAGTTGATTCAAGTAAAAGTAATTGATGTTACCCTAAGTACATGTTCCCGGAATCTCTCTCCAGCAATAGGCAGACACTGACCTGAATTTACATTTAAAGTAGAAATTACTTTCACGCTAAGAGCAGTGAGACCTGTAGAGGAAAATGTACTGTTCTTGGCACGTTTGAAAAACACTTCTCAATAAGCATGGGGCGGGGGCAGGGGGGAATTAGGATTAGAAAGGCTAAAACAGGAGTCAATCCTTGTCTTCTGTGAGAAAACATAACCCCACTCTTAATAAAAACATGTGCTTATTTTTCAGGACATTTGGTACCATTCATTATATTATTTTGTGACATTACTGCATAGTGTGTGTGAAGTAACTCATGAATCTGAACTTAGTTTAGCAAACCCGGTTATTTATCAGCATTAGTCATTGCACTGGTTGCCTTTCAACTACAGGAAGAAATATGCTGATCAGAAAGTGTATCCACTGTCTCAGCTTTAAAACATTGTCTTTCAAATGGCATAATTCTCGAGACAAGAGTTAAAATCATGAAGACATAGGTCAGTAAAAACTACCAAGGATTATTTCTTTCAGAGTACCTGGTTTATCATATCAAGTACAATTCAATATTTCTGAGGCACAAATATATATCACATTGAATATTTGGAAAAGCATGGTCTAAACATAAAGATTAAATACTGGAAGTGAAAGGAAGGTTTATGCTACTGTTCTTTTTCTTAACAAGGGATGTGAAATGCAAGACAATATAACAGGAAAAAAGTGCACATGTTCTTGTCATACTGACGGGTAAAATACAGCCACTTAAAATAAACGTATGTTTGTATTGAATCACTGGTCAGAGTTTTTGATTGTGTATGTATAATGAAGCAGAAGTCTGATTAGCTCCATGAGCTCTTTCAGAGACTCCCCACTAATTCAGTAAAGTGTAGGACACCTCTTGTGTATTGACAAACATACAATATCTGGGCTTTGAGCTGTCTTTCTTTGCCTACTCTGAAGGCAACTTTGATTTGTTGTTTCCACATCTCTCCAGGTCCCACCACAACGACAACTCCAGCTCTCCCATTGGGAAGAGCTCCTCAATGTAGTTGTATTTATTTCCTTGTATTTGCTGAGGTTTGTAGCTTCTGACCTTGATCATAATTTTCTTCATGGGTTTTTTTGGTTGGTTGGTTGGTTGGTTTGGTTTGGTTTTCTGGAAACTGAGTACATTTTAGCCTTGTTTGCTGGTCTGTTGGAGACAAGAACCCAAAGAGTGACCTTTTTGCTTGCCAGGCTTATTTCCCAAAAGAATTTAAAAATCTTTAATCGTCTTCTCTTTTTTAGTTCCTTCATTTTTCTGAAGCAATTAGGTGTTGCAAACATTGAAGGAAAAAGTTATGTGCAAAGCTGTGTTACTTCACTTTAATCACCTAAGTGTTTACCTCGGAATGCCAGTTAAGGAAAATATGTAAATACTTGGAGTTCATCTGAGACCTTCTCTGATGCTACGGTTTCCTCTTCCCCCATTTTGTAGTCCAGCTGTAACTGACAATGAAAATATATGAGAAGATTTCCACCTCATATCAGGAATGAAAACTTTGGAAACTTATGACAGTAATTGTAAAGAGTGTGCGAACAGCAAGATAAATAAAGGTAAATAAATAAAATGGAAATAATTTGTTCCAAGGAAGATAGCTAGTTTGGAAATTAAATTCTTTAATGGTTAATTCATTGGAGAAATACTCTTGAGTTCCTAAATTCAAGTAGAGCTTTTAGATCTAAATTTTTTTAAGGTTAGAAACGAGGACATTTAATTACAAACACTACCTTCAACACTGTTGCCTTTAAAGTACTTAGCCTCATATGACAAAGACATATGCAGGAATTGAGAGCATTTTGTATGAAAAAAGCAGCTAAAATGTTGGGCGGTGTCACTGATAAAAATAACAGTGATTAATTTATTTCGTATTCAAAAGCTACCGACAGGATATTTATATAATCATTGTTGAGTTTAACTACAAAAATGTACATAGTTTCAAATATATTCCTGTTGTATCCTATGCAGGCATAACATTTTAATGCGCTGTGACATGTAGATATACCCTGCAAAACATTAAAAGAGGAATATATCAGAAATTCAGAACTCTCAAGTGAAAGAAGTAAACTTGTACCTTTCTATATGTGTGTCTGCTTACCTAATAAACGAAAACCCATGATAAAAGAAAGAAATCAGGACACTGAAATAAAATATTAAAAAATAAGAAAATACCAAATTTATTGTGGTACAGTCACCTTAGAATTTCTAGCTTTGGCAACATGCATATTTCAGATACGTGTTTTATATTCAGTGGTCTCAGTCAAAATAATTTTAAAACAAAACTTCAAAGCTATGCCTAAATACAAAGGTTGTACGACAGTAAGTATACCAGTCCTCATCTGGAAGACAGAGGAGAACATTCTGGAACCTTCTCATACTTTTTCCAGTAACTACCAGTGTACCACAGGGTTCAACACCTTCATTAATGGTCTCGATGATAGGGCAGAGTGTACCTTCAGCAAGTTTGCTGATGTTACAAAACTGGAAGGAGTTACTGATGCACCAGAGGGTTGTTCTGCCATCCAGAAGGACCTTGAAAGGCTGGAGAAATAGGCTAACAGGAACCTCATGAGGTTCAACAAGGGGAAGTATGAAGTCCTGTACATGGGGAGGAAGAACACCACGCACCAATATATGCTGGGGGCCACCCAGCTGGAAACCAGCTTTGTGGTAAAGGACCTAGACAGTCCTGGTGGACACGAAGTTGGACATGAGCCAGCAATGCGCCCTTGTGGCTGTATTGAGTTTACGTGGCAAGGTTTTTAGTAGAGGGGGTTAGGGAAGGGCTGCAGGGGTGGCTTCTGTGAGAAGATACCCGAAGCTGCTCCTATGTTGGACAGAGCCTCAGCTGGCTCCAAGATGGACCCGCTGCTGGCCAAAGCTGAGCCAATCAGTGGTGCTGGTGGAGCCCCTGTGATAATATATTTAAGAAAGGGTAAAAGATGCTGTGCAGCAGCTGTAGGATAGGAGCGAGAAAATGTGAGAAAACAATTATACAGACGCCAAGGTCAGTGAAGAAGGATGGGGAGGAGATGCTCCAGGTGCCAGAGCAGAGATGTCCCTGCAGCCTGTAGTGAAGACCATGGTGACACAGGTTGTTCCCCTGTAGCCCATGGAGGACTGTGGTGGTGCAGATATTCACAATGCGGCCTGTGGAGGAGCCCCTGCTGCAGTAGGTGTATATGACCTGAAGGATGCTGCAGCCCGTTGAGAGCCCACGCCAGAGCAGGCTCCAGGCAGGAACTGGGGCCCATGGAGAGGAGCCCACACAGGAGCAGGTTTTCTGGCAGGACCTGTGGCCCATGGGGGATGCACGCCAGAGCAGTCTGTTCCTGAAGGACTGTACCTCATGGAAAGGACCCATACTGGAGAAGTTCTTGAAGAACTGCAGCCTATCAGAAGGACTCACATTGGAGAAGTTTATGAAGGAGTGTATCCTGTGGGAGGGACCTCACAGTGAAGCAGGGGAAGAGCATGAGGCAGAAGGAGCAGCAGAGATGAGGCGTTACGAACTGACCCTGATTCCCCGTTCCCCTGTGCCACTCGGGAGGAGGAGGCAGAAGAATTAGGAGTGCAGTAAAGCCTGGGAATGAGAGCAGGGGGAAGATGTTTTGAGTTTTGTTTCATTTCTCACTGTCCTATTCTGTTACAATTAATTGGCAATAAATTAAATTAATATCCCCAGATTGAGTCTGTTTTGCCTTTGACGGTAATTGCTGAGTGATCTCTCTGTCCTTATCTTACCCATGAGCTTTTCATCATTTTTTCTCTCCCTGTCCCCCAGGCTGCCACAATGTCAAAGGCAACTAATGTTATCCTGGGCTGCACGAGGAGGATTGTTGCCAGCAGGTCAAGGGAGGTGATACTTCCAATCTACTCAGCACTGGTGAGGCCACATCTAGACTCCTGTGTCCAGGTCTGGGCTCCCCAGTTCAAGAGAGACATGGACATACTGGAGAGAGTTCAGTGAAAGACCACAAAGATGATGAAGGGACTGAAACATCTCTCCTATGAGGAAAGGCTGAGAGAGCTGGTACTGTTCAGCCTGGAGAAGAGAAGGCTCACAGGCATCTCAACGTGCACAAATACCTAAAGGGAGGGTACAAAGAGAACAGAGCCAGGTTCTTCTCAGTGGTTCCCAGTGACAGGACCAGAGGCAACAGGCACAAACTGAAACACTGGAGGTTCCACCTGCACAACAAGAAACGCTTTTTCCCTGCGAGAGGGACGGAGCACTGGCACAAGTTGCCCAGGGTGGTTGTGGAATCTCCTACCTTGGAGATATTGAAAAGCTGACCAGACATGGTCCTGAGCAACCGGCTCTGGGTGCCTGCCTGAGCAGCAGTATTGGACAAGATGACTTCCAGAGGTCCTTTCCAAAGTCAACCATAATGTGTTTCATTTAAAAAAAAAAAAAAAAAAAAAGGACAAATGTAAATAAACTGTAACTCTAATAAAAGCTGTTCATTATGTATTAGGCTAAAAAAGATTTTAATTGCCTGAATGTTTTCTATGGTCTTTGCTAATTAATCTGATCTCCTTAATAAGGTTTTTTGGTTTTGTTTTCATTGCTAAAATTATAGAATCATTTAAAGTATGAGTTCTCTGTCTGTTACCATCTCTCTACACATGTATTAGAAATTCCTCTTAGCTTTTTATGGTTTTCTGAGAAGCAAAACTTCGAGCACGTGTATTTTGAATGGAGTTGGATACAAATGACTAAGGAAGTGAAGTAGACATTCAAATCCCAGATGCCCAGTTAAGTCTGTAAGAAGTTACCATTGACAAAAATTATGGCAGACACTAATAACAGCATGTTGGATAATTCTAGTGCTATATCTTTACTAAACCAAAACTCTTGAACTAACACCTGAATCTCATAACATTCAACTAAGGGAAATGCCAAGTTCTGCACCTGGGAGGAATAACCCCACACACCAGTACACACTCACAGCCAATCAGCTGGAAAGCAGCTTGGAAGGAGCTGGAGGTCCATGCAGACACTGAGTTGACCATTAGACAGCAGCATGTCCTTGCAGTGGAGAAGGCAAATTAACTCTGATGAGACACAACTGGAGTGATATGTCCAAGTCTGGGCTGCCCAGTAAGAAGTAGAAATACAGGAGCAGCTCTGGGCCATGAAGGTGGCTGAGGGCAGCAGCACAAGGCATATGATGAGAAACTGAAAGAAGGTTAAACACAGATCCTGCTCCTGCCTACAAAAAAAAGTAGGCAGAAGATGGAGCCAGACTCTTCTTGTAGATTAAAAGTGATAGGATGAGAAGCAGTGGATACAAGCTGGAACATAAGAAATTCTGATTAGATACAAGGAAAAAAATTCCACTAAGAGGATTGTCCGACCCTGGAACGGGTTGCCCAGAGTTGCTGTGGAGTCTATCCTTGGAGATACCTGCAATCCAACTGGACATGATGCTGGGCAGCTGTCATAACTGGATTTGCTTCAAGCAGGGGGTTTGGACTAGGTGACCTGCAGGGTCCCATTCCAACACAAATTATTCTGTGATGCTATGCTTATTTCTGATTATTATTTTTGTTACTTATATCATTATTATTGTATTGTATAATATTATTATATTATGCAAGGAAAGCATAGCTGAGTTGAAACGCAGCACTGAACCATACAAGAACAATTCTGTTAAGGCTTTTATGCCTCCTACAACTCTCTCATCCACCCCTTCCTAAATTACTACTTTTTGGAGCATTAAAAGGAGGGAATTTTTCAGTTAGAAGCCAGTGAATACACACTAACACTCAGGAATGATTACTGTTCTGTGACTTATTTTTTGAAAATGCATATTTTAATCCAAACATATATTTTCTGAACAAAACTCCTTCACCTTATAATTTTCATCTGCGTTAAAAGATGAATATTATTAGCTTATTTCCCTTAATATGTTTGGAAGGAAAATATTCATTTGGTTTGTCCAAATGGATTGGGAACAATTTCACCACACCTAATTAAGCTTTTTGTCTGCTTCAGTCATGGTGTACAGGGGATGGATTATGATTTCATGTTCACAAAAAGTGTTTAAATGTCATTACTCCCAAAACAGATCAAAATAAATAAATAGAGATGCTGCTCTAACTTTAAACATGTACAAAAAAAAAAAAAAATGTCAATCGTATTATATGCATTTTGTTCTTTCCTTTTTCCCTTCAGATATTTTAATCTTCAGTCCAAATAGTTGTAAGGAAAAGGATTGTTTATGCCCTCTACCAGGTAGGCACATTCTGTAACTCAGCATTCCTTAACTACTATAGGGTATTTCATTACAGTGTGTTTACTAACCTTTTAAACCAAATTTTATTTACAGCAGCTCAGCTCTTGGTAGCTTTTGTGCCTCAGTAGGAAGGTTTCCAGGGACATAAACCGGAAACCTGCCATAGCTAATAATTACGATCTCCAAGATACCAAGGAGTAAGCATTAGTGTG
>VYXH01009638.1:8620-23708 GCA_013397275.1 Burhinus bistriatus | reverse complement strand
CCCCTTAAAGTCTAAAGCTTCTGAAGTTCTAAAGTTTCTTGACCTGAAGTTCAAAATTTTCTATTTCTCAAGTAAATGCACTAGTTATTGTGCAACCATATCCGATGGTGACCCACTGTATCATGAGCCAGCAGAAGCTGCACTTCAGAAGACATTCAGGAGTCCCAAATCCTAGCTGGATAAGAGGGTAACAGACAGCGTGAAGCCAAGGGTGTCTCATCAGCTGGCTTCCCAGTCAGTGCACACATTTCCTAGTAATCTATAATGAGTAGCCCTGTGGAGGCATACATTCAATGAGAGATAGGTGTTTCAGTCAGGACCTGTGAATTATTCCTCAGAGGTGCTTCCCTCTCTGTTGACCAAGCCGAGGAAGCTCATGGGTCTATCTTATGTTCTGAGTCACTGTTTTGAAATAAGGTACCTACCTTTCAGGTGTTGTGAGGCTTACACGTGGATCCTTGAGATGGTTAGAATCCACCCCATGGTATCTGTCCCGTGTCAGCTTTTTTTTGTATGATGTGATGGAGTCTTATGTGAGAAATGGTATTTTCCACATCCTTTTTATGCACATCACTCTGCCTATGCCCAGACTGTGTCCTTATTCACTCTGAATAGTACCTGATTTCAATAATCCCATTAAAATAAACAAAATCATATAGTTATTTTCAGAAGCCAGTTTGCAGACAGCTTCTAACCGTTATTATTGAAGAACTGGAATAAATATTTCCAGATGGAATACCCTCCTTGTGTTTGTATGTCTATCCTTTTGCACTCTCCTTCTTTCTAGCTATTACTCATAGTATTAATAAACCTCATATTCAAGGACAATCCTCTAGAAAATGACAGACAGATACTTCTGCCATAATTGTCCAGAAGTGACCATCCTGTTGGAGAGAAACAGCTAACAGGACAGACTGTTCAGCTCCCTCCCAAGAATGGAAAGCCAGAGTCCTGCATATTTGCAAAAATGGGGGAAATACCAGACCTGTACTGAAACAAGACCTGATGTTGGTAAATACACTGATGAGTATATTCAAATGAACACACACCGTCTTAACCCAGCATATATCGTGACAATAACATGTTTTATATAATGTTACAAATCAAATGAAATACTATGCAATGGCCTATTGAAAAATGGCCTATTCATGATAATAGGCATAAAAATGCCTAATCAAGGCTTCAGTTTTGAAAATGTGTTACATTTTAACCATTGATTAATCTGCACTTTTTTATGACACTATTTTTTCTTTAAGTTAATCAAATTGCAAAACGCATAACTCAGGAAATTTTAACTTTCTAAATAACTGTTTGTTTTCCTTTAGGTAATAATAGTATTGAAATTCCTGACATATTTAAAGTTGGCAATTTTCCTAGAGATAAATCTCTAAACGTGTTCATGGACCTTGACATCAGCATACATTGATGTTTTCATGTTGTCCTCTTACTGGAGGCAGAGAGATAATTTAATTACAAAAGCCAGAGTCTCTTAATGGGGTAAGGTTACATAGTCAAGGAGAGAAATTATGGCTGGTTATGAAAAAAATATGATGTGTGTTTAAACCAAATTGAGTTATTTAATGAACAGCTTTAGAAAAACGGATGGTACCCCATCATACCACTTAAGCGTATTGAGTAGCTCGAGGGGAAAATGTTTTGTGTAAGCTTTAATTAATTTCCACTTCCAAATCCTCAGAGACACCAAAGGAAAAAAGTCTGACACATGCTGTTGACAGTATACACAGGTTCCAAGGACATTTGATGGAATACAAGTATTACGATCATGAAAACACATTTCTAGCAGGGACTTTGTTTCACATTCTAAATGTGTGCGTATTAACCAATGATTATATGGGCTTTTCATTGGTATAAATAAACGTTTTTTTGTTTGTTTGTTTCATCTCTCCAGTCAGTACAATTTGATTACAGTAGCTCAAGCTTTACCTCTTTATGTACCTGTGATAGCTAGAGTTTTGGAACTGCTCCACCTCTTTTTTTAAGGGAGTACTTTTTACTGGAACAGAAAACAATACATTAGAGCAGAGAAACTCTTTACGTAAGGAAACCTCAGATAAGCTGTGTGAGCAGAATTGAATAAAACAGGTTAAAACAAATCTTACCACTGCCAACTGTCTCCTTGCAAGGTAATCTTTTCCACCAAACTTGATCTCAGTCCAGACAACTTTAAGGGTTCCATTGGTCGCAAAGACTTCATGGTCCCCTCACATTAAAGATATGTTAATTTTGGTTTCTAAACAAGCAAACTGCTCATATGCTAGCTGATTTTTCTTATAACTTGTTCTGTGAAAAGAGGAAAATAGTTTCAATGGAGGGGAAGAATAGATTCATACCAGTAGCTAACCCAGTAGCAATCTCCAGTACGCTAAAACTCTGCTCAGTTTTTCCTTCTCTCTCCTTCAATCCTCTCAAAAAGCCTCTTCTGCCTCTGAAGGCTGCATACTTCAATGAACTTAGCAGTTGTCTTCAATAGTTCTGAAATTCCTGTCACTTCAGCACAGATTTTGAGCAGCATATTTTCAAGAGTAGGGCTTCTTAGGGAGGAAATAAAGAGATTCCTACCTTTTTTCACTTTCTTGTGACTTTTAAGTGCATGCTGCTTCTTAACATCTTGGGAGAGTCCCTCAGCCCCAGAAGAGTGCACCCCTCCAGTCCTGCAACTCTGCTGCATTCACAAGGTGAGGGTGATAGGTGGGGGTGTTGATCTTTGGGTTATCCTCTTCAGAAAAGGGGCTTTTTGAATGTCAAATGGCTTGGTCTTTGTGGCACACCTTTCTGAAGTCCTAGATGCACCCTGAGCTGCATCCAGTGGAGGACAAATGCTCCTCCCTAGCTTTTAACACAGTGAAGAAGTTCCAGTGTTAACAAAGTTCTTTGCTGAATTATGGCAAGGGTACACGGACCCTTAGAGGGTAAAGACCGTCTATGTAGGTTGAACCCACTCCCTTGCACTTGATTCATAAAGAAAAAAGCAAAATAATTGGCATATGCTACATATTCTCATTGCAATAGAGGGTTTAAAAAAGGTAACGTTAGGCACATAATATAAATTTCAGTATGTTATTTCCTGGCGTTAACACTCAGTGAAAGAGACAGCTACAGAAAGAGATGTGAAGCTGAAATCATGCTGAAAGGATCAGCCTTGTATGTTTATCTAAAACACTTCCATAGCAATCCTGACACCCCATAGCACTTTTCAAAGAAGCCTGTTATTTACATAATGGCATACCTAATAACTCCTCTATCCTCCAGATTTTTACTGTAAAGATAGAGCTCAGTATCAGCTAGTATGTACTTAAGTATCAATTGTATTGATATCATTCAGAGCCCTGCTATCAAAATGCAGGCAAACACATGCCTGGCCATCGAATGCTTGTTTTAGAAACAAGATTTGCATGAGTAGAAGTTTGCAGATTTTGGGCCACAAACTCCCTGAACGCTCAAGATCAAATATCTTTAAGTTACAAGCTATGTTATTCATAGAGTAGCAACTTGCTTCTTTCAGTTTTATTAAAATTCAAATGTTTTTAGTAAAGGGAGTTTTAGCATAGCTATAACAAATTTTGTTTTATCCAGTTCTGCTTTTTGTTCAGAAAAAGCGTATTTTCCCAAAAATAATGGAGCAACATATTATTTGTATGCACCTGGCACTGAAAAGTACTATTGTCTACTGTCTCCAAAATACTAAACTTCTATAAGATCAGTTAAATTTCTATGTCAACCATGAGCAGTCTAAATGAGGTGAGATTAAGAAAATGTCTGTTAGGGAGCAACTGAGAAGTTTTCTATGAAAAACTTTAAAATTATTTATATTCATCATAAACTTGTACTGATAAAAAAAATGAAGTTAAGGTTTGCCAGGTAAAATTTTATTATGCAGTTATTGTGAAATGCTGAACCATGGTAGTTGTAAGAAAAAACAATGGCCTTGTAAATCTTTAACTCTCCTACTGAATATAATTTTCAGTTTGTATGGCTTGTGCAATTGACTGCTATGCCTTAATCTGATTCCATAAAAGAAAATAAGTATTTTGAGGGAAGAGAGAGAGTGAAAACTAATACTGCTAATTCAGATAACATCTAATCCTGTGAAGTGAAGAGCACCCTCAACCTCCTTGATAAAAACTGACAATTCTAGGCACCATCTAAGGATATTCAGTACCTGGCAGAATTTTACCCAACAAGAGAAAAAAGAATATGCCTGTGCTTGACAGGGAAAAGAATTTAAGGACATAAATATTCAGAAGAGTAATTCAGAAAAGCCATTGTGAAACATTGTCTGTTTAATTAATTATGATCTTACCCTCAAACAATATTTTTAATATATGAAAAATTTCTGGGTTTATTAGTTCTAAATAGTTGAAAAATGAACTGCAAGTTTAGTGTCTTGTTTCTGCATCACAGAATGAATAAGTTTCATCCAGAGAGCATATTTAGAATCATAGAATCACAGAACAGCCCAGGACCTTGAAAGATCATCTGGTCCAACCTGTCATGGGAAAGGGAGCCTAGATGAGATTGTCTAGCACCCTGACTAATCTCATCTTGAAAACTTCCAGCGATGGGGACTCTACCACATCTGTGGGCAGGTTGTTCCAGTGAATGATTGTTCTTACTGTAAAAAAAATCTTTCTTATGTTGAGATAAAACTCCCTGTGAAACTTTTATCTGTCGCCCCTTGTTTTCTCTCTATAACTCCTTGTGAAGACAGA
Source organism: Burhinus bistriatus (assembly GCA_013397275.1). Lineage (NCBI taxonomy): Eukaryota > Metazoa > Chordata > Aves > Charadriiformes > Burhinidae > Burhinus > Burhinus bistriatus. Next base: position 18,978 of record VYXH01009638.1, on the reverse strand, counting down.
GCCTCCGGCCTTTTTGTAGTCACCTTTTAAGTACTGGAATAATGTGATGAAATTCCCCCAAGCCTTCTCTTCTCCAAGGAGAAAAGACCTGTAAACATATAGACATCATATCCAAGAAAGACAGCAGATAAATTACAGATTACGAAAGAGCTAAGACCAAGGGTTTAGCCTTCACGAAGTTTGCTTAATTGCTTTCACAGGTGTGATGGACAAAAATATGTGACATGCAAAGATGTCTCTGCACTCAATGCTTCCCTAGACAGTATTTTACTGGTGTTAAAGTTTTAAGCATTTCAAAATAGAAGAGGTCTGATGTCTCTCTTACTTTCAACAAGGTCCTTGAAAAGAGATCAAAGAGTTGAAAAATGTACTGAAAAAATAGAGATGGTCATGGACCTCCTCACAGGTCATAGGTTAACCCCCGTAGGGAGCTTGGTCACATTCCCCCTCAGTGGGGTGGAAGAGAGAGTCAAAAGGGCAAAAGTGAGAAAACTCATGGGTCATGAACCTCCTCACAGGTCATAGGTTAACCCCCGTAGGGAGCTTGGTCACATTCCCCCTCAGTGGGGTGGAAGAGAGAGTCAAAAGGGCAAAAGTGAGAAAACTCATGGGTCATGATAAACACAGTTTAGTAACTGAAAGGGAGGAAAAGAAAAGAAGAAAACCAAACAAGTGACGCCAAAGCTACCACTCACCACCAGCAAGCTGATGCCCACAAAGTCTCCGAGCAACGTCTGCCTTGGAAAAGCTCTCCCCTAGGTTTATTACTGAGCATGGTGTATGGAATATCAATTTGGTCAATCAGGTCAGCTGTCTTGGCTTTGTCCCCTCCCAACCTTTTGCCCACCCTCAGCCTGCTCGCTGGGAGGGCAGAGTGGGAAACAGAGAAGGCCTTGATGATGCGCAAGCACTGCTCAGTAGTAGCCAAAACTCTGTTTTGGTCACAAATCTAAAACACAGAAGCATATAGGTTGCTATGAAGAAGATTAACTCCATCCCAGCCAAACTCAGTACAATGTCAAAGCCCTTTGGGACACAGGACACAGAACTAAAGTAATTCTCCAGCTATAAGTTTAGAATACTTATCTCTTGGTCCTGCAGATTTTGGCATACAGTCCAGAATTGGACTACAATGATGGTTCAAGCCCTTGGATTACTTTCATGGATGAAATAATTCAAAGTATTGTTTAAGATCAGTTCATCAAAAGTCCATGAATGCTAATAAATCTGGACACTGAGCATTAAGAGAATACATAAATAGCATAAGCCAATCTAGTATCTCCATTTTTAGGAAAGCGATGTAGGAAGCAGGCAACCTTAAAATGTAGAAAACACTGAAGTACAAAAGCTGGTCAGCTGCAAATCAAAACCTAAAACATGACCCAGGGGAAAATATGAAGCGCCGGTGCACCTCCGACAAAATGGCAGATGTGTTGTAAGTAAAAACACATCATTAAACACATCTGTGCAAAAATGGATGACATTAATGAAGAGCACAGATTATGTTTCAGAAGAAGCACTTAGTGTGGCAATGCTTTCAGCAGTAGGCCAACTGGCTAATGTCAGCAGTTCGTAGACGTGGTCCATGGGGAGAGATGTCAATAAGTTAAGATTAATTACACATAAATATGCAAATTACTATAATCCTCACAAAAGTATAGATGTAGGCAAACAACATTAAACACTTTCCTGCCTATCCTTATGCACTGACTGAATGCACTGCTATGAATAACCACAAAAAGTATGTAAGCTTATTCATAGTAGTGTAAATATAGAGTAATACCGGAACTGTGTACACACTGGGGGAAGTCTCACTTTGTACTTGCCTTTTGTTTGTATCACATTCTTAACCCATTACAAACGGACACTGTCAGAACTAGGACACAGCTCTACAGATCTTGGATGAGGTCCTTTTTTACATATATTTGTCTTTTTGCACATCTGTGCTCTAATGCATTAGTTTCAAATAGTGCATCTACTTCAGGATCCATCATGATGGTACAAAATATCCCCAGTATGGGAACTGCATTAATCTTACAGCAATTAGATGGAATGATAATAAAAAAGAGAGAGATATTTTGCACCACAGAAGACAAATGTCTGTAGAATAAAAAAATACAGCACTAAGGATTCCATAGAGAGATGTCCCCTATTGTAATTACATAGCAAGCTGAATGATAACTTAGTTATGGGGGTTTCAAGCTCAAGTTCTTAAAGTGCAGTGATTACATATGTCTTTTACTTTATTTGGTTGGGGTTTTTTTTTGTTTGTTTTCTTTTGGTTTTGTTGGTTGGTTTTTTAGTAAAATGTACTTCTAATTCTCCTAGATTTAAACAAAATCACGAAAACGTGACTGTAGTGTCCTATTCTAGTCTTAAATAATAATTAAGCAAATATAAAGACACATCATGCATTTTTATAATACTTAGTTCTTAGTTTAGATGTAGTCCTCATGATTTCAATTAATATTTCTGGTATTTCAAATTTGTGACATTCAGAAAATCTACACTGACCTGAGAAAACATTTAATATTTGGGATCAGTATTAGCCAAGAAGCTCCTTTTCTAGCCCTTTATTTCAGGCAAGGATCTTACAGATTGTTTAACCACAAGTCATATTTTGTTCAGTAACAGACTACATTTGGCTGATTTGGAATTAAGCCTCATAGATACTGAACAAGAGTAAGAAACTCTCACATACACCATAATGATGCATTTTTCTGCTTTTTTAAAAATTTTAAAGCTAAATATTTTTTAATTGTAAAAAATGGAAGATTAATATTGGATGTCATCTGTGGTTAAAATTCAACATAATAAATTGGAGTAATACTTTTTAAATTGTGGTACAGTTGTTTTTAGATTTTGAGAAAAATCTGTTTTGTGACGTGACTCTCTAAGAACAATTATTTTACATAGCTGTTACCAATATGTAACACCCCTTGAATCAAATAAAGCATTAGATGGTGCTTATTATTACAAAGCATGCAGTGAGTAGCATAATGAATTGATTAATTTTTCTTATTTACATACAGAAGGAAATAACACCCATTGCTTTGTTTCATTTTGATATCTACAGAAAAAAAACAAAAAAAAGGAAAAAAAATACCCCAAATATCAATGACTCCACATAGCCAGAATTAACCAGGGAGAAAATTGACAGACAGAAAAATACACTCAGTCTTCCCATGGGCAAAAATCTCATCATATCCCTCTTCCCTGAAAGGTCAGAAAATAATGAGATCTGCACTGTCTCCTAAAGCTCGCCTGGGGTCCAGAGTCAAGGGAAAGAAATGCACCAGCAAACCCAGTAAGGATTTGAACCCAGAATATTTCCTTGATTGTAATTAGGGCAATATTGTGCAAAATGGGAAATCCCTCTCTATCATAGTGCATAATTTATTAAAATATTGGTCAGTGAGTACAAGGCAGTCCAGGACAGAGCCTGCACTGGCAATAACGACAGAGGTCTCCTGCAAGCCACCTCATGGGGTTGAAGAGGGGGCTGGTGGCGCATTACTTGGGGGATGAACTATCCAGGTGGTATCATAGGCTCTTGGAGGTTGAATAGTTGTGCTGTAAACTATTCCTAGGTAAACTGAACCAGCCAAAACATGTCAGTAAGTGAATTAACTAAGTAAACAAACTGAAGTGGTGCTGAATTTTACGCTGGTACCACAGTTCTGCTTTTGGAGCGTGAGCTGGCCAGTTTTACTAACTATCCTTCTCCTCTATATCAAACCATTTTCTCCTAGGAGTGACCCTGGTGATCCTTCTCAGGAGAGCCCAGCGGCTGCTGACGCGTTTGGTGCAGGGTGCCAGGCAGCCGCTTGCAGCGTGGCCAGCTGGAGCCCTGCACACAAGCCCACCACTGGTGGGTTCTAAACGGTATTGCAGGAGGTGGGAAGGACAGTAAAGAAGCAGAGAGTCCCAGCCTATGCATCTGTGAGGTAGCTTTTATTCTAAACATAACATAGAATTTCCTTTTATTTCTCTTTTCTTGTTCTTTCTTTACTTTCTCTTTCAACTCCCTATTGCTATTTCTTTTCTTTTTTTGTTCTTTTAGAAAACTTCTTTTAGTCATACATCTTCTCCAGCAATGCCCTTCTTCCTGCCTACTGAGTTCATAATTTCTAACTTGTTTTTTTTCTGCTTTAAGACATAGCAATTAGGACCATGTGTTGTGCGTTCAGGTATCAAAAAATGAAAAGGGTATATACACTCTTAAAAGTTAGCAAAGCATTTAATTATAAGACACCAAACCAGCATAAAATGAAGCATTTTATTTAAGGCAACTCCACAGATACTCTTCCTGCTCCCTGATAGGTTTGACAGGAAAGAGTGACATCCTGTGTGCTGAATTGCCCTGTTGTACTAGCCTCTGCTAATAAACTATACTGGTGCAGAAAACTCCTTGCCTTAGACAGACATAGCGCACAGTTGTATCACAGAAAACTTCTTATGCAATTTCGTTTTTTATAATATTGACAACGCCATGTCAGAAAAACCATTTACACTACACAGTGGTAGTAATGGGATATTGTGGAAAACAACTGTAATCAGGAAATGCTACTCCACTTTTTATCATTTGTCAAGCACCTACATCTGCTTTTTTGGAAGTAGTGCTTCAGAAATGTACTACATGCTTTGCTATTTAAACCTTTAATTTAGGGATGGACAAACCAAACAACAGATTTGCAGAAGAACATGAATTTTAGTCGTTTACAATCAGATAAATATTGTCAGATAGACAGAGTCATATGATACATTTAGGTAGGAAATAGAAAAACTAAATGATTAAAAATAACACTCCTCCAGCATGAATCAAGGGTTCTAGAAATGACTGAAGGAAAATAAATTTTCACAATGCAGACATGAAATGACAAGACTCAAGGGTTCATGACCACAGCCTATAAATTATTTCAGTGTAACAATGATAAGGAAAGGGAAAATGATTCACTGAATTATACAGGACTTTCAAAACATAAGCCAAAATACAAAAAGAAACCAAAAAAGAAGAGATAATCTATGCAGCAAGCAAGTAGATAGTTCAATGCAGGTTAAATACAAGTATCAATATTGTTTTACTTGGACAACTTTTAACTAAATGTCCCTATAACCTTCTATAAACAGGTACCATTAAGTCTAGAATAAAACAGAAAAATCTTAAAAGGCTTATTCTCATTATAAAAAGAGACAAATTAATAAATTGTCCTAATTCAGATGGTGAGAAATAATTACTCAATATTTCAAGTAATGAGTCTATGTTTTTTCTTATTTTTATAATAATTATTTGCTTCTTTTAAGGAGCTCCATATATCAAAAATAAATGCAATCTCCAGACAATCTTTTTTGCTTCTTTCAAGAAGCTGTACCTATGAACAGTAAATACAATCTTCAGCCAATTTTTTTCCTGTATATATATTTTAATTAGAGATTTGCTTGTTAGGACTTTTCTATTTTGTGAATAATACTGAATATTAGATCTAAAAATGATCCTTCACCCTAGCAAAAACAATTGGTCACTTTGACACCTCAACTATGACTATGACTTGCTCACTTTTTCTGCTTGTCCCAGGCTATGTTGTCCTCTGTACCCAGTCTCATGAGGTTTTAATACTGAAAACTTAAATATATGTATCCTCACAAATTCATGCTCTCTTACTACCTCAGATTTGGAGAAAGAGAAGCAAGGCTCAGACAGGTTAAATAAAAGAACTTAGATTAGGGTTCACTGAAAATTACATCACCTATTTGAGTGTATTAGCAAGGCACAAGAAGGCAGCCCAAAATGCTGTGTCTGGCATGTAAGTTCACCATCAAGTAGTTGAGAAGAGTTGCATGTTACATAGATGGCTGATCATTTTAGACCGCACCTAGTAAGAGGAGAGCAGTTTAGGATTAGCCAAAAGACAGTGTTGAGGAAATAAATCCTAAAAGAGGAGATAGAGACAGTGCATGCTAATAAATCCACCTAATGGTTAGGTGGACAGGAGATGTGGAAGGCTGGGGATCAGGGATCCTGCTGGAAGGACTACAGATGTGCTTCTTCCTGCTCTCAGAGGAGTACTGTAATTACCAGAATATGAGCCATTATAAAGGAAGAAATAAGGCTCTGATAGTTCCTTCTCATAAAAGCTGTTCAACTCTGCAGAAGAGAACTAAAGGTTGAGCAAGAAACTAGGAAGGCAGTAGTAATGGGTTGGATACTTAGGTTTAGAGGTTTTTGGTCGGTGTTGTTGCTCAGCCAAAGGGCTGGTGTGAAAATGCCTGTGGACTGAGCCCTGCAGGAGAGGAACATCTCTGGTCGTGACAATGTGTCAGCCATGTGCCAGGGCTATCAAGACTGAAGGACTTTTCTGAATGCTCAAAAGCAGAATTGGGTTCCAAGGCAACATTAATATCAGTGCCTGATATGCTTAGACCTGTTAGGTTATTTGCAACTATAGTTTTGAAGGTATAGGCTTATTTATGCCTGAGATCTTCTTTGAGAACCTGAGTCTAGACCTAGGCAATTTGCCCAAAATCATATCGAGAGATTTGCCAGAGTACAGATTTGAAACTCCTAGAAGTGCTAGATGAAAGCTCCAACTAACAGAAACAGCTTTTACTCTATATGATAGCTTGTGCTATGTTTATTCCACAAAGATGCCCTTCTGATGATGAGATTTTTATGTGGTTATATATCCACTAGGAATTAGGAATTTAAAAACTTTAGCTCTGACAAAAGCTTTCTGGCCACTACTGAGCTGGTCATAAATCACCTTGCCAAGATCAACACAAAAAAATGAATTCTTTTTGAAGACATTAACTATTGCCATTGTTATTTCCAATATTGTTCTAAATTCTGTTTGTCTGAACATATAGTATGGTGGTATCAGGAAGTGCTACCCATTTCTTGCTCTAGTAATATAACACTGAGAATTATTATGTCAAACTTAATTGTCAAGCAAAATGCTATGAACCAAAAGAGAGGCTTTTTTTCTTTCCACAGAAAAACTAACAATCTAATGATCAGCTGCTTTACATTTTCAGACAGAAATCTGCTTCTCAGATTCTTTTCTCCTTCAATTGCAAAACATATTTGACTTTAAGCACTGAGATCCTTTTGTGTCCTCTCATAGGAATACACATTTTATAAGACTGGCAAAACAAGTCTAATATGAAAGAGACATTTTGAAACATTAAAATTTCACTTGAGAGCTAACATTTTCACAACAAATTGGGCAGCTGACAAATGTTTGGTCTCCAGATCTCAGAGAGAGAGTTAAAAACTGTGATCTCAGGATACTAAGGAAAAACAATTAACAGAGCTTGGCTTGAAGCTGAACCATTTTTTATAAATGTTTGTTACAAAAACCTGTGTAGAGGATTTCTTTTTTTACTCCCTATAGGTATTTTTCCAGTCTTTCCAAAATCTTGCTTTTTACCAGAATCATACTAGCTCTTTGCCTTGAAAATGCTTTGAAATACAGACATCAGTGTTTCACCTGAGTGAGTTGTTACTTTTCTACTTTGGAACTGGGGGAAAGTTTAAGTTCTACCAAAAGAGCTTTAAAGACTACTTAGCAAATTATGTTTTATTCAAACATTTTTATAACTTTCCCATGAATTGCAATGATGCTGTTGTTACAAAAGCAACAGTAAAAATATACATAACATAAGCCAACAATCGATGTTTGTAAATTAAGACAAACACCACTTTTCGTCAGTTTCTTTTGCTATCTCTTTTTCTTTTACTGGTGCAGTGATAAAAATATGAACAATGACTATTAGAAGGTTTGCTAGTTGCTTTATCTCAAAATTTGAAAAATAACTTTGTCACAGGCAGTGCAAGATATGGGAATGGACAATATCAGAAAAATCTCTACAGATGTTTGTATCGTATTCTTCCCACTAAAAAATCTGTGCAGCTGTTTTTATCTCATTCTTTGATCCTCAGTGAACTGTTTCAATCCTCTGCCAACATTTGCTGTTGAAATAGATGCATGTCTATTTCATACTTGCTGTTAACTTCTTGCTGCCTTGCGAATTGAAGTAGATACTTACATTTTAAAATTCATTGTTCTAAGCTGATTTATAATACTTTGTGTAATAAAACTTCTGCAACCAAACTGCAGTACTAGTCTTTAGGACAAAATAAAACTCAAATACTCTTGATTTTAGAATGTTCATTGATGAATGATCGAACAACAATTTGACAAGATGATTCATACTCCTAAAAATTTGGTCTAGTTTTAGCTTCCATTATCTTATATGACACTGCCTGCTAGATGGGAGAAGCATTTTATTATAGGGATACTCATGATCCAATCAACTTTTTATTTGATAAATTAAGAAGACTGAGCTCCCTGAGGTATTTGCTACAGAAAAGTTTCCCAAAACTTTAATTACTCTCGTGGACTTCTGAGCTATCTCCAGTATTTCAAAATTCCAATTGAGCTGTGAACATTCGCAAGTTTGTAACAGTTATATCTTTGCCAAACATGAAGAAAGAACTTTTTCTCCATGTTTCATCTTTTCCTATTTGTCTGTGAATTGCTGTAACGCAGAAAAATAGGTTCCACAGATGAGGCACCATTATTATGTCAGGTTTTTAGGGATACAAAGTCTTTCACACCATTTTGTAAGTATGGCCAGGTTTCCTTGCTCTGACAAAGAACTGATCAAGCATTTCAAAGCTGTATTTTACAAAGAAAAGAAAATTTCTAAAGCTGAAATGGTACCTTATAGTTTACCTATTTAACAATTATTTTCTTTAAAGAGTCTTCAATTTAACATAGAATTTTAGGTCCTTAAAAAGAGCTGTGTATCAGTAATCTTGTTTTGACACTGCTTAAAATTTTAAAAAATCCAGAGTCTATTCGCTGCTCTGCTTCCTTCAAAAGCTGAACTTAAACAAAAACACTATAAAAATATCCAGAAAGATATTTTACCACAGCATTTGTATTAAATCTTTAACTTCTACCTAGAAATGGACCTAAACTGATCAAAAGCATTCTATCTTCCTTTTTAATACTGCCAACTACTGTGGTTTGTTTGTTTTCTGGAGTCCCTCTCTTCCTCTTCTTATTTCTTCTGCAGTTTCAAATTGTAATTATTTTGTTGCCATCAACTTCTTTCCCTCTTCCCATTTGTAGTATCTACATAGATGACATAAATAACCATTGCAAAATATTGCCCCAAAGGTTACATGCTAATAGTTTTAGGTTAATGTTATAGAATAATTTCTTTATTTCTGTGTTTGCTCTCTACATCATTTTGAGTACATCATTAGAGAAAAATTTGGCCCAATTCATCCCTTATCCTAGGTTTGTTTTTTTTTTAAAATGACAGTATTGAATGTGACAGCAAGGCAATAATGACAGGTCTGCGAGATCAGATATAAATATATACTCAGTTTGTTGTAGAAAGTATGGTAGCTGACATTATAAAATTTCTAACTATATCAAACAGTATTTGTACTTGAATTCAAGTTTTCTTGCTTAGTGTCTTAATATAGCTTCATGTTTTCACTTTGTAGGTGATGACAACGTATGTCTCTCAAGATAATGGGTATTATTTGTCGATTACTCATAACAGATATAGAAAGGTATTCTGAAGAATTTTATAGATATTTTCTCAGGTTAGTCAATATTTTTCCTAATTCTTTTCTTAAATGTTTGACTGAAATACTTATTTTAGTTTTAATTTTCAAAGTAGTCTAAGTGTATAATATAGCCTGTTACAGTATATCTTCTTGGTATACAATGGGATATGTTTGCCTACCTCCTAGAATTTTAATCTAAGTCACAATTTTTATCAGTAAATGCAGCCTCATCTGAACTGGTCAGTGATATATTAAATTTCTTAAATATAATTGCATCATTTGTAATGTATCAGCTCAGTAACATTTTTTTCTACCTCTCTTTCTACAAGATAGTTATAAATTTTAATAATCTCATAGAATTTCATGAAAGTGTAAATAAAAGCATAATTATGCCAATTTTTAAAGTACTCTAATGTCCTTTAAAAATTATCTCATCGTAAGACATCATTAAATTACTATAAGCAAATCACCAAAAAGCATAAAGAAAACATAATTAGTTTAGTGTGCAGGTTGTATGTTATAAGCTAATAGAATAAACATAGGACTTAAAAATTATACAATATAAAAACTAGGAGAAACCAATAATTAAATCATAGTTAAGTATATATAGCAAAGTAATTTGAAGACAATAATGTTAAAGTAATTTATTGTATGCTCTTTATTAACCTGAAATGCTGGTATTTTGAGTTTACAATGTAGTTTTAGACATTTTTTCTTAAGAAGTGTAAAGGGGATAATCAATTGCGTTACGGTGCTCTTTCCATAAAATGCA
>VYXH01009637.1:366540-379232 GCA_013397275.1 Burhinus bistriatus | reverse complement strand
AGTGTCTCTATTTCTCCTGGGTCTACTGTGCCTGCTGCTGCCTTTTTTGTGCTTTCTTTTTACATTTGAGTTTAGTCAGGAGCTCTGTGTTCATGCATGCAGGTCTTCAGTGACCTGTGCTTGATTTCTTGCTCACTGGGATGAACCAGTTTTGGGGCTGGAGATATGTTCCTTCAAAATGAAATAGTTCTCCTGGATGCCTCTCCGGGGCCATGTGCCTTCTCCTAGCAGATCCCTGAAGAGGCCAAAGTCTGCTCCCTAGAAGTCTGGGGTTGTGATCCTGCTTTTTGTTTTCCTCCCTCCTCTCGGAATCCTGAACGCCACTAGCTCATGGCTACTGTGGCAGTCCCCTACCTTCACATCCCTGAGCAATTCTTCCTTCTTTGTAAGACTAAAGCTGAGCAAAGCATCTCCCCACATCAGCTTATCAAGCACCTGTGTCAGGCACTTTTCATCAATGCACTTCAGAAACCTTCTAGATTGATGTCACTCCTGCTGTGTTGTCCCTCCAGCAAATGTCATTGTAAGTCAAGTTACCTGTAAGGACCTGCGAATGTGAGGCTTCTTCCAGTAAATCACGGAATCACAGTCCTTGTCTGCAGAAGAAGTTCTTGAAGGACACGGGAATGTCGTTTTCCAGCTAGGGCAGTAGGATTGCTAGTTTGGTTGAACTGTCTCCTAACTGTTTCAGAATTCACATGTGTATGGAGCTGTTCTCGTGGCTTTTGAGAAATCCTGTGGTTCTCTTCCCCCAGTCACTGCACCAAATGGGGAGGTTCCATTTCGTAGTAGATGTGTGCTAAATCGCTGAACCATGGTTCTTAAGCCAAGAAGTTCTTGGGTACAAGCACTGGTCTGCCATATGCTTTGTAAGTGGGCCATGGGCCATTGGCTCTCAAAGGCTGAGCTTAGTCATTATCTTGTTCAAAGGAAATGCTGTCTCTTCTCCTGTTGCACTGTGTGCAGGTGTGTGCATCAGGCAGCTCTTTTCTAGTCTCATAGTTAAAAGAACTGACTTAAACCTAACACAGCTTTTGGCTTGCTATCAGTGCTCTACCCACAGCCAACCTGCTGGCTGAATTCACTTTCCCATTTTTCATAATGGTGGTAACTAGAACTGCTTTCTGTAGCTATTTCATCTGTCAAACTCATGGTGTTACTTGAATAGGTTAATACCATGGTATGTTACCAAAAAGATAGAGTGCTTTTCTCGTTTTCGCTTGTAGCCAGTCTGGGGTTTGACGGTGTAGAAGCATGTACAACAACACATTGGTGTGCTTGCTTACAGTTGCCTTCATTTACAGAAATAGGATTTTATTGGTAAGGGTGCTTTAATGGTATCTTACAATGTGGGTGTTCTAGTAGTGATGTCAAACTGTACTTGGTGGTCTTTTTATGGTCCACAACTTCCCAGTCAGTGATGTCTCTGGAATTGGCAATTCCCATCTCTTTTGAACAAGATGAAGGATAGCTAACACTTAATTGGGGACAAACACTTGCATCAACATAACTGTCTTAGTACCGTGACTTTTTTTAATCTTTCCATCTGGTAATACTGAACATAGCTTCTACTGTGTAAGAGTATTATTACTTTGTGGTTCTTGTTTCAGCTTAATGGAGGGAGGAATACACTTTGAGGTTGAACTTGGTGTTGCACAGCTTTCATAATCTTTTCAACAGGATTGCTTCATACTTAATGAGACAATATTGAAAACAGATATTCAAAATGTATGTTGGAAGAACTTGGTTCTTCAACCAGGTTTCAGAAGGGTGGGTCTTGGCAATAACTTGTCAGCCATGGTGGAAAAAGTTATGCTCGGTGGTCGGAAAGAATCCTCTGGGCTGCCTGTGCTGGAATGCCTCAAACCTACCCGAGTTGCTGGATGCTGTCTGAGCTCCCTCATGGGGAGAAGGAGATAACCAGATTGACTAAGAAGCTCTCTTTTTACAGCTGTGTGGGCACATTGTTCTCCTACTGGTGCCTCAGGGGTTTGTGATATGCGTCAGGCAGCATGTCCCTGTAATTAATGATGGGAGGGGCAAAGGATAAAGACTGAGGCTTTCCTATTGACACCCTGTGATCTGAGAGACATCCGTTCCTAGATTGACCTGCAAACTGTTGTCCTGGTGTCTTCTAGCATTGTGGACTACTCTTGTGGTATCTCAAACAGATCGTCTGGCTGTCACACTAGCCAGTCGCTTCCTTATCTGAGTGGAGAGGCTGGTTTCTGTAAAGTAGGTCAGGAGACAAGACAGGAGCTCTTGCAGTGCAGTGAGACTTAACTCAGTACTGCTATGTGAAAATCTACTTGCAACGTTTAAACTGCGTCTTTGAGATCGTAACTTGAATACACTTTCAGTTTGCAGAAGGCAGTGCACCAATTAAAAGTGGCATTTGATCTGTGTATTTCTCAGAATTAACTTCACTGAGGCTTGTTCTCTGCCGACCTTGAGCAAAATCTTAAATGCTGAGCTGTACTGAGTCTTTAAGCTGTGACTGAGTTGGCTGCCCATGCCTGGGTTGCAGTGCAGCTAAGACTCCAAGCTCTTGTGGCTGGGGAAGACTACTCCTATCACTAGGATGAAATGGGGCAGAAAGCTCCAAAATCCACCTTGGAGAGGGCGGCAGCTGCAACCCTGAGGTAAAAGGTAAAAGCTGAGTGAATTTACTCTTACTAAGAATTTACACTTAGTAAATTCTCGAAAAACTGTGGGGAACCTGTTTCTTTTCCAGTTACTAAGGACTGACAGCAAGGTAGCTGCTAGCAATACTGCAATGACCAGCTGAAGGTGGAAAACAAATCCAGTGAGCTGCAACTCTTTTAATGAGTTAGCATTCCCAGTGCTCATCCAACTTAAATGGTTTATTGACAAATGAATTTATGGGACATGTTTTATTTTCTAAATTGGGAGGGGTGGGGGGCAGAAAGAAGTGTTGCCTTCAGCTGTAGGTGATGTTATAATGCCAAAACTCTTGATTGTCAGCCAGGTGTTTCACACAAATCGTGAAGTATCTGAATAAGCCTGTAGGTGATATGGGTTAGTGGAACTAGCTGAAATTGTTCTGAAAGGAAAGGCAATAATCCAAAATTGCCACAACAGGCAAGGAAGAGCTTATCCAAGAGCTGTGTTTAGAGTGGTCCGCAAAGCATACATTATTTGGAGAACATGACTGTCTTACAGCCACAGTAAAAGCTTCTACACTGCTGCTTCTGTGAAGCAGTAAGTAGTAGGTGAGAAGTTACTCTTGAAGTGGAAGTGGTAGTATCTCTAATCCCTAAAGATGGGCATCTACTGGACTCTGGTTTGTGGTTTTATGTATTTTAGGTTGAAGAGGACTACACTGGCGTGTGGGAGCAAGACATAATGAAAATGCATAGTACTCTATTCTCCAGGAAAATGAAAAAAATGTAAATAGCAACTGGCTTTACTTGCTTCTAGATGATACCCTCAAATTAAGGAGTGTGGACCCTACTGTGAGGATGACCACCTCTTTGCCTGTCTTGGAAAAGAATAGTTGTAGTGGTCTGTATGTAGTGTTACTAGTGACGGCATGGCTTACAGCAGTGAAGCACATGCTTTAATCCTGATTCTTGTTCTTAGTCTGTGCTCTAACCTCAAGCTGAATTTAAGTCTGAAAAAACAAGCTCTTTTAAACCACCCTAATGCTGCATATCTGATGAGAGTAGCTAGTAGCCTTTCAAAGCAAAAATATTAGCAAGGGATGAAGCATCTCTGTGTCACATCTGCCAGGAAAACTGTTACTACACTGGTTCAATGCCCTGTCCTCATGGGAAAGTGTGGCCTTACACTGCTTCAATGGAACTTGCTGTGTCCTTCTGAAGGGCCTCCTAGGGTATAAAACCACCTCTCTTAAAGTCTGTCTCCATAGTTGGCCTCACTTTTCCAGTGAGCTTGAATGATGTGGTGTTCCTTGAAAAGAATATGCTGGAGTGCAGGTGTTGCTCAAGGGCAGAGAAGCCTCTTCTGCCTCACTGCTGCAGATGGTGTAGGCAACAGCTACTTCCGACTAGCTCAGTGGTGAAAGTGCTGATATGTGGGAATGGTGAGTGATAGACTACCCCAGACAATACTCAAACCCATGCTTATCTGGGTAGAACTGGCACCTTTGCTGTATCTTTTTAGGTGCTAGTATAAGGCAAATTGGAAGTGAAAATCTTGGATACTGCCAAGAAAAAGCTGTGTTTTGGATTGTTGCCAAGAAAATCACTGGAAAACTTTAATCAATACTGTTTATTGCCAGAGACAGCTTGGCCTCTTCAGGTTTTATAGGCTAACTTCAGTGTGCTGACCAGCTTGCTCCTGGATCAGTACACTTCACTTGAAGCCATGTGTGCCAGACAGCTGTATGTGCCACAGTGGCTGTCAGGAGCCTAGGCCATATAAATAAAGGGTGTTTTTGTAGGTGAATTACTCTGTAGATCTCGTGCCTTGTTTCTTCCCTCCATCAGTCTCCATAGATAGTTTTCATACTGTGAGGAAATGCTACATGACTGCTTTTCCTCACTTGGTGTCCATAAAGTAGGGAGTGAAGCAGTCATACTGTGTGCTTTTTGTTTGCTTTTTTGTTTTTTTGTTTTTTTTTTTTTTTCTTGCAACAGATACGCCTTTTGTTTACTCTACCCTTCTGGGACAAAATGCCTTTCTGCTGCAAAATGTCTTGTTTATCCGCAGAAGTGATGGAGGGCTATCCCTTAAATTGCACCTACATAAACTAACTCTGAGACCTCCTCCAAGAGCACACTCCTCCAGCTGTTCCTGGCTTTGAGATGAAAACATGAGTTCTCCTGTTTGAATGTCTGTCTCCTTTACTTGCACAGTCATGCCATGTCTGTCTGACTTGCTCTCATGAAACCTCCACTGATCTTGTGCAGGGAAGTGCTAATGCAACTCATCTAAAACAGTGAGCATGAGGAAACCCACATCGTAATGCAAATGGAAGTGTATTCTTGCTTGTTTAAATGAAGTATTCACCAGGACACTACAGTGCTTTCCAGCCCTCCGTCATCTCTCTCCTTCCTATTTCTTCTCTCTGCTTCTTCCCAATCCTTTGCATCTGTTCATATTTAAAAAATATTACTGTTTGCTCTCAAAAACATCTCAGCCAAATTGGCGCTTTGGTGACACTGGATACCTATACAATTGTTGATGCAGCTAAACCTACTTCTAGAACGTGAACTGGAAAAAACTGCTGCATGGTAAGTCTGCAGAGCTTTAACACAAAACCCTGTGTCTCTAGGAGAAAGCAGTTTAGTTTGGACAAGCTTAACAAACTGGTCCATCTGTAATCAGATATAAATCTGGCTTCTTGGATTGGGAATGACTCCTAGTCATACACGGGATTCAAGTTGTCCTGCTTATGGTCTGAATCCTGGCTGCTGCTTTGCTATTTAGAAGGTCAGACCTCAGGTTCTGAAAATGAAGCTTTAAAGAAAACACGGGGTGTATTGGGCTTGTTCATTACCAGGGTGCTCTTTAGCATGTTAAAATGGGTTATGGTATTCCTGGGCACGCAGCTGCAGAGCCCTTCTG
Organism: Burhinus bistriatus; assembly: GCA_013397275.1. Lineage (NCBI taxonomy): Eukaryota > Metazoa > Chordata > Aves > Charadriiformes > Burhinidae > Burhinus > Burhinus bistriatus. The sequence goes on along the minus strand of VYXH01009637.1, from coordinate 373,679 downwards.
ATAATAATTCAAGTCTTGTAACAAACAGTATTCTTGAAACAAACTCCTTGCAGGTGGACAAGGAACTTAGCACAGCTAGAGGAGAGTAACTACAAACTTGACTCAAAAGGTCTGCATTTTTCGAAGTGTTTCTGAAGACATCTAGTGTCTGTCGTTTGTGGAGGTCTTTGAGTGCTGGAGTGAAGTTGGTGCCTGTTGCCTTCTCCTGAAGGAAGAAAGAACCTTTAGCTCTGCTAAGGGATGCAAATCCAAATCTGCCCAAACGTTAAACTCTCTTGCTTCCCTTCAAGTCACAAGCACTTTCTTCCTACTTTCTAGAGCTTAAACATAACTGAACTAATCTTGCTGGACAGTTGCCAGACTGGCTTTTTGCTTAGAAAGATAGATAAAGCTTTCTGTGAGGACTTTAGTGCCTTGTAAACAGATACAGAAGCTAACCTTGGATCTGGGACTGTTTCTTCCAGGAGAACAGTTCATCCTGTGGATGTTTTAAAATACCTCTTTGCATTTAAAATACTTAGCTACAGTTAAGGGAGCTATAAGATGTGGCAAGCATCCAGTTACTTTTTGCACTTTTCTTCCTGTTCAAAGGATACAGGGAAGTACATGTCAGTGGGAGTTAATAAAACAAAAGTATGTCTTATTCCTTTACATTTTGCCTAATTAATGTCTGCTCCAAATGACAACCCATTTCGTCTGTCAAATGCATGATCCCCAAAGCCTTTTGACCTTTTGTGCACAAAGTAGCACAGTAACGTGGTCTATTACTGATGTTGAAGGACTTGTCTTAACTGCTGTAAAACATCTGTGAGGTGCCACTCATTATCCTCATTTTTAGAGTGTAGCCTGAACCACATTTAGCTTTAGTGTGATATTGCACAGTTCCCCTTCCAGACTAGGAAAAGAGGCCACCCTCCTAAGGACTCTATGAGAAAACAGATACATAGCCAGACTGTATGAACAGATGGTCTGATGTGGTGCTTGACACCTTCTTGTGACACCCCCCTTTATCCCTGTGCACAGGAAGGCTGAAACTGAGCCATGTTGTAGCTGAGTCCCTGAAGACTTCAGCAACAGAGGCAGGAGATGGGTTATTGCTCTTGCTGAAAATGCTGCTTGCAGGAAGAGCGCTTCTATGCCCACATTCTTGCTCTAGTTAGCTTAACTGTGATGACTTACGGGAAAACAAAGCACAAAGTAAAATAACCCATCCTGTAAAACTTGGGTGTTAGCCTCAGGAAAGAGGTGGGAATCCCATGACCTGCATGAGCACTTTCCAGACCTCGTGTCAATCATGTAGCATCTCTGTGAAGCTTGTTCTATTGTTTCTCTGCCCAGCCAAACTGCAAAGAAACACTATTCCAAGTACGATACCTTTGTAAGCAAGAATGCTCCCAGGTCTTGAGTGGTACCAAACTGCATGCCATTATGATCAGCTGCTGCACCTGAAATTCTTATTTTTTCAGGGATACTGAGTTGTCTGTCTTCAGGCAACTCTGACCTACAGCGCAGAAACACTAGTTCGAGTGATAAACTCCAGAACAAAAGTCATCAGACTCCTGGCTTGGCAGCATGCTATACTCTGACACCTATTTAAAATACTCTGAGGGCAAACTGATCCAGTCTTTATCTAGTGGCTTTTTGGTTAGATGGGCAGAATACCAGTGGTACTGCTGGAACTGTAGAGGTGAGGCTTGGACCAGGCATGGTATGCATGCCCCATTAGAGTTAGGGGCTTTACATCCAACACTGCAGGGCCCACAGACTTACTGCCTGGTACCCTCCAGGGCTAGGAAGTAAGAATCTGGGCTTGTGTCCTCAATACCCACCACCATCCCTCCTCTGCTGACACATTTCCAGGTAAGAGCAAGAAGAATTGCTTCTGATTTGAGCTTAGTCTGTATTGCTCTTAAAATAGCCTCAACCTTGCAGTCTGATTCTAGGTGATTAATACAGTGGAAAACACTGACCTCTTCTGTGGGTATAATCTTGTTCCTTGTGAGTACACCCACACATACTGTACTGTCCTTCCCATTACTGAAGAAGGATGTCAGGACCTGGTGTGCATGTAACTATTTGCCCTTTCCCAGGATGGTAGATCCAGCTCTAGAAGTTGATTCTCACAGTTCTTATCAAACTGCAACTTAGCACTGTCTTGTTTGTGAATCAATGTAGAAGTGTGGTACTTCCTCCTGGGATCGAATAGGGATTTTGGGAGTTTAACTGTGGTGGTTTTTGTTTGTTTTTTTAAACCTTGTAGAGCAAGATTGCTGCCTTATCCTCCCACCGCTACTGTGTCCAGAGCATTCTCCCTCCTCTGCAGTCTGGATTGCCACTTCGTTCGCTCTTACCTTAAAGTAGCTGCCCAAAGACAAGTGCAAGAGGAGGGGATGTGCAGTATCTCATATCTACCTCTGATATGCGTGGGTAAACAAGGGTGACGTGTAGTAAACAAAGTATCATGCTGATGCCTGGTAGAGAATGAAACTGAACATATATAAAAGGGAAGCAAATGCCTTTTCTTCCCTTGTTCTCCATCTGAAGAGAGGTTTAGGTATTTGTCTGCAGCTGATGTTGCATAATAGTCTTGTTCAGACTGAGATTTCACTATACAGTTGCTCATTGAGATCTTCTACTAGGATACTGTGCTGTCAGTGGCAGATGAACTGATCTAGATGGGCTGGAGAATGGAAAGGTACTTCCTTTTTCTGTGCAGAGCTGACCTGTACAGGCCAGTGGCAGAGAACACTAAAACCAAAAAATACCTGCTTTCAAAACTTGCTGGGATGAGACTAGTGCTATGAACAGATCTGTGAAAGGCAAGTTAATGCCAGCTTTTATAGTGTCCTTGGGAGTATTTACATCTAAACCCTGTTAGTTTTCCAGTCACCAGCGGCAATTCTGCTAATGGCTTATTGTTGTGTCCTGAAGGTATAAAGGTAAACTGTTGCAGAAACCAGCAGCAATCATTGCATGGAATTGTTGCGTGGAATCATCGTCCCCTTGACATTACTGTATCTGTGGTTGCGTCTCTCTGGGAAATGGATGGCAAAAAGCAACAGAACACTTTGAAACACAAGGAGAAAGGTACAGCACTCTGAATTTCAGAAGTGAAGCAGCGAGGCTCTAGGAGCAGTACAGGCCTGGCTGTAAGGTCCCTGGGTTAGGCAGGGGGTTTTGGGGTTAAGTGCACCACTTGCCTCTAAACAGCAACACTTCTGAATGTCTCTTACTGTCATCTAATACTTGTTGAATCAGAGCAGTGTGCTTGCTCAGGTGGTTTCAGGCTAACCCTTTCCAGAGATGAGCTTATCTGCGCTTGGAAGATCTAGGTGAACCACCTCTTCCACTTCCTTCATGGACTGCTGCTTAGATAGTAAAGCTATCTGGTTAAGCTATACACTTCCTAAGGCAAGATAAGTGAAAACTAACATTAAATTTACAGAAGCTGCAGTGTTGACTAGCTGCACTTAACTTGGCAGGAGACAGCATGATCTTCACTTGATGATTAGCCAATACCTACAGAATTTTAGATCCTTTTTTAGTGTTCAAGGGTTGAATCCTGGATGCCTTCTCTGGTGTGTACTGCTCCACTGGGGGAGGCTGCCGTCCAGAAGACTGAATACCAAGGTCCTGAGGTCTTACTTTATGTGGATCCAAGCTGCTCTGTAAATCCAGAGTCTTGGAAAGTCTCCTGGGAGAATGAAGGAGGGAGTAGATTACATCAGCTGGAAACTTCCCAACTCATTTTGCATCTCACATGCAGACTTCAAGTTTATAAAATTCAGTTGAGTTTTAAATCTGGATGAAATGAACTTCTTGATAGATTTAGTATCTGTTTGTGGGCAGGCTAACTGGTCAAGGTGTTTGGACTGCATAATACAACAACCAAATGTGAAGCTGCTTCCTTACCAGACAGCAGCCTGCATAGTTGGCAGGGCTCGTGCATTTCCAACACAGGCAGTTAGTTCCTACTTGTCCTGCACTGTAAGATATCAAACATGTGCTGCTAGACTCATCTGATCTCATGTACCCATAAATTTGGGTGTCTTGAGGAATCCTACAAACTCCATAGGAATGGATGAAGAGTCTGCCTGTAGGTGGTGGTACAACTGTGCACAAAAGCCTAGTACTTAACCAGTAGATCATGAACCTGAATGTCTGAATGTCATACTATTTCTGCCATAGGTTGTGATCCAGACCTTGCTAGACCTTCTCCTGATCTGCTTCAGCAGGTGACAAAGCTATGAGACTGGCCTGAGGAGGTGAGGGACAGATGCTAAGGGTCTTTGCTCTTTACTTCAGAAAAAGCTTTGAAACTTGAGGAAGTCTTCATGAATACTCTCTAAGACTTGAAGAATGTCTTGACAGAACCTATCCTCTGTTCCATCTGCATGGCTGCTAGGAGCCTCCCGTCATCCCCACTGTGGGACTGCTCAGGATCATGGCAGACTGACTGTACTGTGAGTAACAGGTGATGTGATGAAAAAGCTTTTTTTTTTTCTGTGAAGAGCTTTGTGAGCACTAGGTACCTGCTGGGACTTGGACTGTGCTGATTTCTGGTAATGCAGATAGGTACTTAAAACAGTGGATGAGCAGCTACTTGGTGCACTAACCGTGAAGCTGATGCATAAGTCCCTGGCACTGAAGTCAGACTCTTTGTTATATAAAACAATTAATATTAGTCAGTATTTCAAATGCTTGTGAGTGTGATAACTGACAGGTAGAAGTGCAGATGGCTGCAGATTTTCTTTCCTGCTAGGCTCTGCAGGACATGCTCCTCTTTCTGTGGTAAAAGCAGACTAGAACAGATCATGCAGTCTTGCTTCCCCAACTGCAAACAATCCAAGTCCTGTGGAAGAAAGCCAGCGCCAGTTAACATGATAAGGAGGTGCTCTGCTGAAAGGATTGCAGCCTGAGACAACTTAGATTGCGAGGCCATCTGCTGTGACACTTCAAAGCCTACCTTCTTCTAGCAGTAGGATAAGGCTTTAGCAAACTGATCCTGTCTACTTTTAAATGAAGGTTCAGCAGTCATAAGCATTGTTCCTTGTGCAGTTAGCTAGAAGGCTCCACCCATTATGAAGGACAAATAGCTTCTCACTTGGCCTTCAACTACTGAAAACTAGCCAAGTAGCAGGGCATGATGCCAGCTGTGACTGCCAGAGGAGGGGTCTGCATTTGCAGATGACACAGTATAGCACAATAGTACTTCCAATGTACACATCCTCTGTCCTTTCTCACCTCCTGCTCCTAACTAGAGTTGGTCTAGAAGCTTTATTTGATCTAGATCTGGGGTGTTTCATCCAAGGCTGAGGTCAGGTAAAACTATTACAGCCTTGATTTTAAGACCTGAGACATTCCACGGGACCCATGACTGCAAGAACACACTCAAGTAGATTGAAGTAGATTCCAGCCTTCACAAACCTCTGCCCTGCTTAAAAAGTGCAAGACGTGCTAGTGTGATATTGCTATCTCCCAACAGAATTGGTGAGGAAAGTTGCTAACTTCATGCAAGTGGCTGCAAGCTCCATCTTTGGTCCTTCCTGCAGTTTTTCTGACACCTTGATGCAGAGTTTTCATATTTTAAGCAGATTCCATCATACTATTTAAGCTCTCTTTTGGAAGAGTTTTGTTACAAGTTTTTGAGATCTCCTGTGCAACTAGGCTTAAGCTGTTTCCGCAAGTTAATTCGTTTCCATACTGGAAGCTTAGAATTTGGCTGTAGTTCTGGCACAACTTGTCTTATACTAATGCTTATTGCACATGGGCAATGAAGAGCTGTCTTTTCCTTTTGGAATCAGAAACAGGTTTGTCTACAGCTACTGCAGTGTCCCAGGGTTTGCTTTGCTCTTTACTCTGCTCAGCCAAATTCTCCTATCTAGATGAACTGGAGATTTTCTGAAGCCACCCCTTGTTGCTAATCTTACCCTGTCTTCTGCTTATTCAGTTTGTGTAACTCCAACAGAACTCCTTATCGGCTGACTTATTGTAGCATTGCATCTTCCTGTTGTACACGCTCCTGCTATGTTGAGTCTGAGCCAGATGCTTGTGTAGTTCAAGCTATCTAACTCATGTATGAGCTGGCAAGCTGTGCCATGCTCATCCTGCTCTTTTGCCCTCTTAAGAGAGCATTTGAGTGCCTGCCTTCCAGTTCTTGCTCACTTGCTAGTTAAATCTAGAATCTCTCATCTGTTGGCAACCACTGCTGAGTGTTAGCTGGGAGAATGCTTCTAACCTCTCTGTTAGTAGACAATAGTTTAGATCACCCCTTTCCCAAAACGTCTAGGCTGAAGCATTATTCTGCCTGCTCCATATGGTAGTCCTCAAGGTGAAGAGCAGTACTACCACAGTTCTCGACTGCAACAGGCAGAGGGTTGTCTATAAAATCCCAGTGCTTGCATGATGAGTTTGTGACTGGTAGGAACTTAGCCCTGTTCTTAGCCATTGTCAAAGGCAGACCTTCGTAAGTAGCTTTAACTTGAATCTCTTGCCTGTAACTCTGAACTCTTGAACAAAGGAGGACTTCTTTTGAAGACAGGAACTACCCATGTCCAGCTGGAACATAAACCACAATTGCATAAGGAATACTGATGCACAAAGAGGATCTTATCCAAACAAGATCGCTTTGCCAAGATTACGTTTCATTTGTCTGCATGAAGCCGGGGCTAAGCAGCAATTCTAAAACTAAAACACTTGTAGTTAGTGTGCATCTTAGCTGTAGTGACCTTTCTCTGTCTGGCAACCAGGGGAACCTTTGTCCTTACAAGGGAAACACTCTGTAGATAAATCTATTCTTGTGCTACTAATTAAAACAAACAAACAAAAAACCTCCCCTCTTCTCTGAAAAGAAGAGCCATGGATCTTTGGGACTTTCTAATACTGTTGTCAGATTTTCCTACATATTGTGCAACTTGTCACATGCTGTCAGCTCCCTGTGCTACAAAACCAGAGCAGAGAACACATGTGAAGTTGCTGTGATATTTATGCAAAGTGGAGTAACCACTAGCTGTATGGAGTAGTTGGTCTATATCAAAGTGTGAGACTTGAAGGTGTGGGAATGTACCAAGTTGGCTATAAAGTTGTGTGTGGGTTTTTTGTTTGTTTTTTGGGCGCTCCCACCCTCAGCACGTCTTGTG
>VYXH01009637.1:310538-366467 GCA_013397275.1 Burhinus bistriatus | reverse complement strand
CCCGCCGAGTCAATTTCAAGGAATTACAGACTTCCCAAACCCTTGTGAGTCTCTTCCTAAAATAGCCACTTGCTGGTGGCTGGTTCTTTTAGCCTCTGTCTTCCCTAGGCACTGGATGATACTTTTGGAGTTGGGAGGATGGGAATGAGGACTTCACCAAGCAAAACACAGTATTTTTGTTGGCCTTAGACCTCCAAAAGGGAGGTGTGCATAGACAGTGGTGCTGGAGTGTATGATCTGTGACTGTCCTGTAGTGCAGTGATGACAAATCAGTCTCTGACTGCTGTCAACATGTTTGGAAGTTAATGGACTGGATGGGAAGCCTCTGATAAAAGTTTACCCTCCTTCCTCTACTACAGCAGTCTCCAGAGGCAAAGGCTGGCTGCATTCCAGTCAGCTGAACTGTTGCCACTTTGCCTGAAGCCTATATTATAAGTAGGTCTTCTGATTTGCCTAGCTGTTCTGTTTTCAGAGTCTTAAGTTGGTTCAGCAATAATTCTACTTCCTCATGAATAAAAAACAGGTTGCGCCATGCTGAGGGGAGTTACGGTGGTAATGTGCTTTCTCTTCAACTTGTGGAACAGTAGAACAACCTAATGCTTAAAGCCCAGAGCTTAGGGGATTGCCCAAGTGTCCTGGAAAAGGGTGATCCTTGGAGGTGCTGAAGTAAATAACCTTTGTAATATATCAGTGAAGCTCGTCAGTGGCATCTTTGAGAATACTATGCTTTACAGTCAATGTGTTCACTTGTTAAAATCTTGCTGTTTTTTCCTCTCCAATACAGGATCTTAGTCTACCTAATGGCACACCTGTGGACACTTCTAGCCCAGCCTCCTCCTCATCTCTCCTCAACAGACTGCAGCTGGATGATGACTTGGATGGGGAAACTAGAGACCTCTTTGTTACTGTTGATGATCCCAAAAAACATGTGTGCACAATGGAGACATATATCACTTACAGGGTTACAACAAAGGTACAAAGTAGCATTCTTCTTTCCTAATACTTTTTTCTTTGAGGGGGGTTTTATAGGGCATGTTCTGGACCTCTGTGCCTTGTATTGTATCTCCTTATCTTAAAGACAAGAACTTGGTGCCTTTCAGTACCTTGTGAGTGTGTTGAAGGTGTGACTTCTCTTAGCAGAACTGTTACTACTCCAGTATGTGAAACTATGCAAAACTTTTAACGTGTCAGATTAGATTTTTGTCTCTGACTCTTAGAGAACTGTTTGTAAACTTGCAAGGCCAGTTTCTTCATTAACTTGAAAGTTTGTTCATATAAAGTAATCTGACACCCATTTGGTTTGAGTTACCTCCCCTGAAGGGGAATATGCCTTGTTGTTGATTCACTGTTAAGCATCTCACATTTTGTGTCTGTCCTTTTCTGAAATGCTTTAAGCTTGTTGCTTTCATTGTATACCATGCTTCCTTTGTCAGCCCCTTACCTAAATCATAATCTTGATCCTTAACTGTAAATTAGCTTCCATGCAGTTGTTGGTACAGAAGGCTGTATAGCTGCTGCTAAAACTAAGTAGCCTAAGAATGCTACTGCCTACCAAAAGAAGTGTGCTAGAGATTTTTTCAGCATGTGTTGTAGTTCAAGTATTAATGCAGTCTAATTACACTAATAGGAAAAGTGATGTGAAAAGTCCACTACGCTCACAACTGGAATGTTGATTTCTGTAAACTAACTCATTCTCATTAAAACCAGCTCCTAGGTGATGTTGACATGTGTTTTGGGCACTTGTAGTTACCTAAGGCAGAAAGTGTTCACTAACTTCACTAGGAATATACTTGATCCACTTGTGCAAAAAGATTAACATTCCTGTGGCCTACTTAAATGGCACTGTATACTGGAGAGAATATTTTCCTTTGAGATAAGGAAGCCTTTACAGGCCACAGATACTTTTTTTTTTTTTTTCCAAAATGTCTACTCCAAAGTTCCGCTTTCAGGCTGCACAGAATAAAATGTGGTTTCTCTAAAACAGTAGGTACCTCTTACTGCACACTTTCATTGTAGGCCTATCATTCTGTGTTTCTCTGAGTGTCTTAATCTTGCAAGAAATGCTGTATGTTAACTACTAGAAAATGCTAAAAAGTATTGTAGGAAACTTTTCTACTTGCAGCAACTTAGCCTTCAGCTGTGTCATGATCAGAAGGAATACGAAGCACAAAAGGAGATGCAACTTTCCACAGGCGAATGGCTAAAATTGGCTAAAGTTGTTTATTCCTTAAATTAAGACCTGATTGTTCTGTCAAGAAAAAAATAGCTCTACGCAGTGGCACCCTAATAATGGTCTTCTACTTGGAAACCTGTGTTCATACAAGGGTTCCCTTCCTTCTTAAAGCAGAACGCTGGAACGTGGGTAAGGTATTTACTGTATTGAGATCAGATGTATTACCCAACAGATTTTTTTTTTTTTTTAATTAAAAAAACCTTATCCTCTGCTTCTGATTTTGCATATCTACCTACCTGTCCGTTAATTCTTGTTTTATTTGGGATCTCACAGTAGTATATAAATCTGCTATATCATAACATTACAATAGCATTGTGAAACTACATAATTTATTCTTATCAATCACCATGAAAGCCTCATTTCTTTGGGTTTATTATTCTTGTAAACTTCTGTCTAACCTCTAGGGTTAGCACCTCTAGCACTATCTACCATTGTTTAAAAAAAGACTGTTTGGAAGACTAACAGTATGAATGGTCTGACTCATTCTTGCCATACAGACAAGACCTCTTTGATGCCAAGCTAATTGCCCAATCAGCCATTGTAGCTGAAAGCAGTAATTAAACATGGCCAAAAAGCTTCACAGGAATAATCCGTAGACAGTGATGAGGATGACTGTTGATGTTTGCACCTCCAGGTCGTAGGTCAAAGTTCTATAGCAGACCTTGCTCCTGTCATTGGTGTAAGGCCATACCTTCCCACCATCAGGCTTGCACGAGAGGGATTTGAGACCTGTGAAGGGCTGAAAGGGTGTCTGTGGTGGCTCTGGATGAGGAGGCAGGGGTGGCTGCTTTTTTTCTTTCTCCACTGAAGAATGCTGCTGGAACCTTAAAGGTTTGGATAAACATAAGTCCTAGAACGAGTCACACTGAAGACTTTTCTTGCTGTGAAAAGCAGCATCACTAGGTGGAAGAGGGGAATGTAATTGCTAGTGCTGTAATGTGTGCTTGTGGCTGTGACTGGACACCACTGTAGGGAAGAGTGTAACCTGACCACAGTCTTGTTTTTGTGTTGTATGGGGTTTTTTTCTTTCTTTAGAAAGGTCCTTCAACCTAACAGCAAAAAGGAGAAGTCTTGCAGTATGCCCCAGACTTCTCATCTGCTGATACCTTTGTCAGCAGGCGGTGGTGGCTGAGGAAGGGTCCAAAATATTTGGTCCAAAACAATGGCTTGCAGGGAAGCTGAGAAGAAAACTTAGAGTTTATTTGACCCTGCTTGTGCCCCTGTTTTCACAGCTTCCTAGTAAGAGCTACATAGCATTCCTCAGCATGTCTTCTGGATGAACACATTTAAAGAACATAACGTGAATCCACAAAATAATGGGGACAGTGATTGAAGACCTGGCTCTCTTGATTCTTTCATACCCTGTTTTCTTCTTGCTAACATTGGTTTTCTTACATGGGGAGGCTAGTGAAACCAAAAAGGTGGCTGAAGCTTGTGCTGGAACTTAAGTAGTTGTGGCTGTGATGACTGAAGTGTCTCAAGTGTTCTAGATGATACACCTTTGTGCTCTTCAGATAGACTGATGTGCACTCTTGAGGGATTTTGTCAAGCTGATCTTTCTGAGGAGGGAGAGGGAAAATAAAGCTTACCCTTATGTTGTGTAGGTATCTCTCCTGAGGGAAACATAAGTAAGTGTACTTCTAACTTCACTTTTGTTGTACTTTGTATGACAGCCAGGCCTTCTTGTGTGCCTTTCCCCATGGATTTCTGAACAGCTGTGTGCCATTCCTCATAGTCATGCAGTTGCTCTGCTGGCTTGAAGGGGGAGGCTTTCACACCAGTCAATACTGAGCAGAGGTCTTGTTGTTTTTCCTGTCCTTCTCCTGCTTCCAGTGCATACACTGGGTAGATTACCTGAGCCCATGAAACAGCTTGATCGCTAGAGAGGAGCAGGTCTACGTCCTATGATCTCTTTTTCAAGCGGACTAAACTATTTGAAGCAAATGAAACTATGAACTGCTAAGAACACCAACCCCGCTCCCTTTCCCTCTCTGCCATTCTTCTCTTTTTCTAGTTGAAGATTTTTTCCCCAAGCTTAAATAGTAACACGGAGGGGAATCTGCATTCAGGTATAGCGAGTAAAAGACTAGCACTAGGGTGCAAAAATAGTTTCTTGTAGTCATCACACACTAGCTTTAGGTTTGGCTCCTAACTCCTCTCAGTAAAGACAAGAATCTTACACAAGACCAAGACTTGGTGCTTGCCTTAATATTGCCTCAAGTCAGAACTATTCCAACAACAGAGGTAAAAGTGTCTGTAGACCTGCCTGCTTTCCAGCAAGTAAAACAGCCCAGAATACTGCAGTGATGACTTAGTGGAACTGTGCTGGAGTCTTCAATAAATCCCTGGAAATGTCTTGCCCATTATTTTTGGGAGGTTGAGATCTGCCACGTAAGTTTCTCAGCTTCCTTTGGGAGAGACCTGTTTCCTTGCAAGAAGAGATTTATAGATCCTACTAAGAAAGCAGGAGGAATTCAACTGCGTCAAAAACATAGACATTTCACTTACTGTCCCTGGACAGTGGCAAGACCCTCTTCCTTTTTTTGTGCAGGAAAAAATAACTCCTGCTAAGTTAATGAACAGTTTCATCTGAGATCCAAATTCTTTCAGCATTATTGAAGTGTCACTAAAACCTTGAAGGGCCCTTAGGTTCCATCCAAGTAGTCTTGAAGAGCTCATTTGCTGTCTAGATTTGACAGCCTGTACAGCAAACACTGAAGTGCTGATGGCTATGTTGTATTTTCATTTGCCTCCCTCTGAGGAACAAAACCTGATACATGGAAAACTTGGCAAATCTGCTTGTGATGTAAACGCAGCAGGAGCAGTTTGCTAGAGGTGAGTGATAACGACTGTAAAGTTTGTGCACTAGGACTTATTCTACTTTCCTACTTCTAGACTAAATAGTACCTATACAGTTTTGCTTAACTGTTAGCAGAATACTGGTTAATAAGGTTCTCAGCACTAACAGATGAGAGCCTTTGCCTTCATCCTCAAGGTACAGGATAAGACACTGTAGTGTGTATACGTCTTGATTACTCTCATTCACTCAATGTCTGATCTCTTTTAAGAAACCTTTGCTCAATGACAGTTCACAAAAGCTCTCCCTCCTATTAAATCATGACTTTTTTAAATTTCAGGTTATCTCCTGCGAGGCTCGGGTATAGTCAGCACCACTGGCTGATGAGGGCTGTCTACATGTGCGTGAATTATCTTGTTCTAGTGTAATGCCGTTCAGTCTCTTACTCAAAAGAAGTGAGGTTCATATGAAGTCTCAGAAGTTTCACTTATGGAGAGGCACCCTGACACGTTGAATAAGCTGGTGTTACTCTGAGGTGTAGCTGAGTAAAGCACAAAGCTGCAGTGGATAGCTAGGTCGTGGTAGTCCCTCGTCTACAAACACAACTGCTCCATTGGTGAGCATTCATTATATTAGTCCATGGACTGACGTGTATCTCTCTTATCATAGCTAGCAGGTCAAAGGAGGGAGGAGGTGAGCTTGATTTCTTCTCTTCTGTCTCGCTGCGCCTTCCTTTTCTAGAAATCAAACCACTTTATAGGTAATAGCACACTAACATGCTGTATAGTATACTAGAGCTACTGTTCTGTTGATAGTGTGTTAAGGCTGCTGGCTTCCCCCTAGAAAGAGATCTCTGGTATAGAACTTGTACAGGATCCCCAGTGGGGATTGGTGGGAGTAATGTGCAGTCACTGAAGAGCTGGAGCCATCCAGAGAGCAAGTGAAGAGACACCCGTGTATTTAACGGCTACTTGGCTCTCTCCAAATATGTGGCAGTTGCTCTCAATCTGGAAGTAAATACAACATCTCTGGAATTTAGCAGGTGTTTGTAGTGGCTAGGAGTAGCAAAGCGACTCAGTGCTAGTTCAAAACGAGGAGAACTGATGTGTTCCCCAAAATGCAGTGGTTTTGATGTCTAGCTGTAGACATGTAGTGTGCTGGCGCTGCAGCATTACCTTCATTGCAAGATGGCCTTGATGCTGCGAGTAACTAAGGATAGCACTCTAGGCTTCTCTGCGAGCTGTGCTTCTCAGTGGGACATAATGATAAGGGCTATCACAGTACCAGGCTCTTTGACAGAGACTCCTAGTTGGTATACAGTTTCATTAGTGCTTTTAGGCAGGTGCAATACATGCTGTGCAAGCAGCCCCATGCAGTCAGCTTTCCAGGCTATGGACTGTTTGAGGACTGGACAAAACATTTGCCAGGAGTTTCTCTGCATACTTATAATGTAAACAAACTCATTTCTTCCTCTCAGAAATCAACAAAAAGTCCTTTGCAAACCTAGCAATGCCTTATGTTCTAATCTTTTAGCCTTGAAGGAGTCTAATAAGCCTGTCACTTCTGGAATACGGGGCAGTGGTGAAGCATTTTTTTTTTCACCCACAGTTAATGCACCTTATAGAATAAACAAGTCATCAAATATCTTTGCTTTTAATTCTTGATGGCTAAAATAGTCTTGTCCATGGAATGAAGATTTCATACAGTCTTCCCCTCAAACTTGTAACTGCCAAGAGATAGCATGGTGCACAGTACTCTCTTCTCCACAGACTCCTCCCGTAAAGTTTAACTGAGCAGAACATGTAATGAAGTGTGAATAGAGCTTGAGAACACATCAGTTCCAAGTAATCACTTTTAGTATTGCTGGCTTTCCCAGTGCTTGAAAGGTCAGAGGATCTTTCTCTCATGCTGGCTGCAAACACAATTTTGGGAATGGAGTCCCCATGCAAGACTTGTCTGGCCTCACCCTTACCAGTGATGGCTGTACTGCATTTGCTGCTAAGCTCTCAAGTGAGACGTTTCGGTGCACACTAAGCATATCCTGTTCTTCTTTTCCAGACCACGCGAGCGGAGTTTGATTTGCCAGAGTATTCTGTCCGCCGGCGGTACCAAGACTTCGACTGGTTGAGAAACAAGCTGGAAGAGTCTCAGCCAACACATCTCATTCCCGTAGGTAGTAAGCAAGAATCTGCTATTAAGGACAGTTACGTATCTGTCTTCCAGCAGTGATATTTTGGTGATATGTCCCTTTAGATTTAAATACAGTACTTCATTCTCTTCTAGCATTTAGATTTAAACATGGTACTTCATTCTCTTCTAGTGGAGTGGGAGGAGCTTCCCATTCTTGACTGATTATGAAGCTTAAACTTTTCTTGGGTAGCACAGCTGAGAGGTGAGCTTTGGCAGTCTCCTGTAGGGCAATATGCATGGTGACTACGTTTGTTGTGGCATAAATGGAATACGCTTTATCTGTTTGCTCAATAATTACGTCTAGATTTCTGAGTATCTGAGGCTTATGAAAAGCCACACAGGTACCTCAAGTCCTAGTCTCAGTCAGTTTTCAAGATAGCCTTTCGAGCTGGTTTTAAAGAAAGTATTTTAAAACTATTTGTGCTAACATTCAATAGCACAGACTTACAAATCTTATCCTCGGGCTTGATAGCTACTGCATACCTTCAGTAGGCAGAAGTTTAGCTAATGAGACTAGCTAAACTAGTGCACCCCTTCTTGTTGCTGAAGCTAGCAGTCTGACCACCTTATGTGATACAAAGAGGCTGATACCTTTAGCAGTCTGTTTCTCATGCTGTAGAAGATGTAAAAAGGTAGGAAGCCTGCGAGATCACCACCATCAACTCTTTTGAACAAAGAAATTCAAAAAGGCCTGTAGGAGGTGAATTGTCAGGCAATAGCAACACTGCTAGCATACCTTAGCTTGCCCATCTGGGACTGGGGGGAAGTTTCTCTGCTCTCCCTCCCTCAGCAAGGACTACACGCTGTGTGAGAAGTATTCCGTTAGCCTGTGCCAGGGTGTAGAGAGCTATTTAAGTTCCTAATTTCTCTGGGACTTGCCTCTAAGTGGAATAATAGCTCAGCCTCTCAAAGATAAGAAATACTTCACAAAATCGTGTCACACCACTAACTGGCAGCAAGTATGTTTACTGAGGGGTAGGGAAAAGAGAGAGAGTGAGCTTGCTGGGGTAAGGTGGAGACGTGATTAACGTGTTAGCTGCTCGGACACTCTTTTCTCCCTCCTTGTTCTCTGAACAGCTGGAACTATAGAGGTTAAGCTTCTAGAGATTCTTGAGTGTACTGACAGGCTGCCAGTCCTGCCTGAAGGCTGCAAGGCAATAAATAATAGTCTAGTAGCAGAAGGTGAGTCACAGCCAGGGAGTCAAGCTGCTTTGCTGTGACCTGGAATTTGTTGCACGCAGAGCAGCAAATTTGGTACNGCTCAAAGGGCTCTTGAGCTGTTCAGTATTTATGGGGGTAAGATGATTGACCTATAGTCATATTTGGATATTGACCACAGACCCAGCATTGCTCAAGTCAGTCCTTGGCTATTGTGGTGTTATCTGTCTCCCTGAAACCACATTGAGCCCCGGATACCGCCATCACGACTACATGCACCCATTATGACCATCATGGGTGGTTATTGCTTGAGCAGGGTTACAGGAGATAAAGATCAGGTGGTGCCTGGAGGGGGAGGAAGCACACCATCACAAGTGGCTCTAATACTGAACATCAAACTGGCTGCAGAACAAGGCAATCTCTTGAGTGCCTCTCTTCTAGAAAATCTGGAAACATAAGGATGCACTGCCCTCTTTTATCTCTCTGTGCACAAGCTAGCAGTTATGGAATTTCCTATTAATCTCCTCCATGAGGTGGTATGGCGGGGACATTGCTGAATGCTTTATGTATTTATTGTCTAGAAGTCGATGGGGAATAGAAGCTAAAGGCAGTTTCAGGTGCATTGTGACTCAAGTGTATTCTGAATGGATGTTTCAAGCCAATCTAAGAGTTACCTGTATTTGTAACGGAGATACTGCAATCCCTGGAGGCCTTTTGTGTGATAAAATACTGAAAAGGGGTTGTCTTCTGAACCTCTGTATAGTGACTCTGCCTAAAATCTTCCTGTAACAAATGATGTGTCTTCTCAGTGCAGCAAGTCATGATAGACTACATTTAGGAGCCCAAACTAAACTGAATATGGGTTCCTTTTCATCTCTTTGGTTACTGATTTTTTACTTTTTTAAAAAAATTATCTGAGACTTACTCTAATCTGGTCTTGCAAACAACAGTAAAAATGCTCTCAGATCTGTCTCTAGACTAGAAAGATAAGCCTAACATGGCCAAGGATCTTGTCTTTGGATGGTGATTGTTTGGATACTTGAAGCCGTTTGTGACTGCAGTGAACTCTACATGTCACAGCAGGGAAAAGTAGACTATTAAGCTGGAAGACTGTAAGGTAGAGGAAATAACACACAGTTAGATCCAAGATATTGGTTGCTAGCTGTGTGTACTGATTACTTTGGATGGACCTCCAAAGGCCTAAAACGTAAAGGACTGTAACTTGCTATAGCTAAAACCAGATTAAGTGGCAGAAGTCTCTGTAATAGAGGCCACCCTTCTGTGGGTCTCAAATGCTCAAACTTTAGTGATTATTCAGTGCCAGTTTTCATGTATTCAGTTGAACTAGGGTTCTTTAAACTAATCTTCCAGTTTGTACTTTTCCTCCTGCATATGGTGGTGAATTAGTCACTTCATAGAGTCCCCGCTAAAGTTTACAAAGCAAGGGAAGAGTTTCTTCCTCCCTGAAGACTACTGCACTAAGCATTTTTCTTCTGAAGAGGTCTAATTAGTGTACCTTACACTGGTTTAGCTAGAATGACTGATCTGAATGCTAAACATAATAACATAAGTCTTAAATTCTAAGAACTAAATATAGTGGTCAAAATGTAGCTGTGTTGCAGCTCAGTCATGCTGGCTGGGTATTTTTAGGAGGTGCAGTCTTCATGTACATCCCACATCAGCTTGGGCTGGTGGGAAAGGCATATGCGTATAGAGGGGAGTTTTTTGTTTTGTTTTGTTTTCTTTGAATTACGTTTATTGCAGATCTCGGATGACAAAGACTCTTTGCAGAGGAGAATCCTGATTCCTGAATTGGGTGAAAATGGCTGTTACTAGCCTAAGAGTAAGCAGGTTATCTGGGGGACTCTTTCACAAGAAAAAAAATGCAAAGCACAATTTTAAAACTGATACTAATCCAGGAGTCCATGCTGTCTGGAGAGGAAAGCAGATCTAGTGGTAGAGCTGAGACTAATCATGGTGAAGCTTAAAGACTTAGCTTCAATCTGAAGCAGTACTTTGAAGTCTGGAGTCTAAGTGTAACAGGAGGGACTGCAGAACTAGCAAGTCTGGAGGCAGACTTGGGCTTTCATGTTAAGCTGAACTGCAGAAATGAACTGGTGGAGTTGAAATAGGAGTAATATGAAAAAGTAGGTATGTTGGCAGACTTTTGTCGCTTACACAAACATGCTCAGGAATGTTGGCTATGATAGGTGACCAAGTGTGCAAGTGCTTCAGGAAGGCTCCAGCCTGGACTACTTGACCATTTTCTGTGTCAAGCCTGCTTGTCTGGCTTTACTCAGTGTGGTGCTATCACTAAGACTATCAGTCCTCAACAGAAGGGACCTGTCCAGGAGTTTTAAATTATTCAGAATGGGGCGAGGGGAAGAGTAAGTAGAATTGTTAAATTTTCTGAGTTTCCTTGGACTGAGCAGCCTTGCTTCAACGTGGGCAGGGGGCTGTGTGCGTACATTGCTGTAGTGAATAGTATGCAGCTCTGCTGGCAGCTCCGTTAGAGCTGAAGCTTGAACAGGGACAGCAGTAGGGGGGAACACCCTGAGCTATGCTAGAAGTACTTTGTATGAATACTGTCTGGGCTTCACTGGTGTGGCTGTCAGCTGAAACCACTCAGTAGAATTGCTAGCATTAGGCCAGACCACCTAAAGGGTAATTCAGAGCAGGGCTTGCATCCCATCTGATGTATGGTTCCCGTTAGCAAACATAACATTTCAGTTCCTGCTAAGACTGGCGTTTGATCGCTTTGTATGTTTCCAAATACCAGAAGCAAGTTTTTGGTCTTTTTAATCCTATGCATTTTGCTTGTCTCTGACAGCCTCTTCCTGAGAAATTTGTGGTGAAGGGTGTTGTCGATCGCTTTTCTGAAGAATTTGTGGAGACAAGGAGGAAAGCATTAGACAAATTCTTGAAGAGAATAACTGATCACCCGGTGCTTTCTTTTAATGAGCACTTCAATGTGTTTCTCACAGCCAAGGTAAGCCAGTAACTTCCAAACAGTCATTGACAGGGACAACAGAACAGGGACCTTTGCGGTCTCTTTTGAAATGAAGGTAAAAAGGCATTAATAAAACTGCATGTGCAGGTCAGAACTTCCCCTAAAATATCAGAGTTGTTGGGGACCCTGAATGTTGTGTGTGACAACCGTATGGGTTCCCTTTGCTTGAACGGAGGGGTGGTCTGCAGATTTACGAATTCGGTTCTCCAGACCTGCTTGTTTTGTATTCCTGTGTCTAGAACATACTCCTCTGATGCAAGAGACGTTCAGAATTTAGAAAATTATAGACTTTAAAATCCTCTTTTGGGGACGAGGGAAGTGGGGGGAAAAGGAGAGATCTCTCTTGCACAAAAGCTTGCAGATTTCTTGACCTTTTTCTTGTCTGTGTCTTCTGTACTGATTGCACTTGTTGCCCTCAAAACTAAGTGTGAAGACCTTATTCTTGTTTATTCTCAGTCAAGAACTTCATGCTCATCTTCTGCATGACTCATCCAGCCATGGTGCAGTTTTCTTTGGCTATCTTTTGAACTGCATTTTAAATAAGACTAGGAGGACCTACAGTCATGCTTGGGTTCAACCTGATAAGTGAGAGAGCTGTAAAAGCACGTCTTTCCAATGTCACATTATGATCGCTCACTCAAATGTGACACTTAATTTGAGCTTACTTCAGGCTTGTGCTCTGCTTGCTGGTAATGGGAGACTCAATCTCCAGTTCCCTTTTATTTCCCCTCCATGGTGAACTTTACCGCTGAAAAAAAACAGAAATGCAGAATTTGTTTAGCACCTTGATACTTAAATGTCAGATAGCTTTGTTCTGCTTTTCAGGTGTCAAAGCATGATGATCAACTTTCTTAGCTGCTTAGCTGTCTTCTCCCACCCCTGTAAAATGAGTGATAAAGGCTTTATCCTCAGCCCCAGACAGGGCTTTCCTGGAGAATACAGAGCATCCAGGGATCCTGAGGGAAAAGGACACGTGTTCTTTGGCTGTCTCTAGCACTGGAACTTGCTGTATTGCAGCAGTGAGGTGTCAGTTCAGTGTGCTGGGACCTTAGAATTTAGTTACTGCAGAAAGTCGTGAGACTGCCTCCTGGTTGAAAAAGAGAAACCAATCTTTCTTCAAGTTCCCTATTTGGACCAGTTACACACCAGAATGCTTGAGAGAGTGAGTAAATAATTTTTGAGTTAAAGGGTCTTTTTCTGATGCCTGCTTGCAGGTAGTGCTTAGGACAGGCAGAAGGCAAGGGTCAAAGAACCACTGCATTTAAATGCAAACATAATTCAAAATTATAGTAGCTGCTAAGATGTCAGGTTCTTTTAATCAAATTTACGTTTGACTTATACATAAGTACTTGGAAAGAATACTATAGAACATGTTTTGAAGATGGCTGTTGTATTCTTTTTTTTAAAGAACACTTAAGCTTTTAGTCTAGTCTGTAATAATATGTCTTGATTCTTGACCTCTACAAGTCTACTTGGTTTGAAAACATCTCTTCCTCAGGCTGCATGGGATAACCTAGTTATAGCTCTTAGGCATGTTTTGAGATGTTGAATAGGGACCCCTGCTGGAAGGAGTAAAATGCAAAATGGACAGCATTTTGGCTAACTAAAACCATTTTTTTTCTGATGTGCTGCCAAGGTGAAATCCCCTGAAGATTGTAGGTAAACAACCTCGTTAACGTAGTAGTCTGAATGTTGATTTATGCAAATGTGAAAAGCATTGGCAAGGTGGTTTTAGCTTTTTGTGCAGGCAACATGGCTACATCTGACTTAGCCTGAGCTGCAGTCTGTCTGACAGAGAAACTGTGCTAGTCTCCCCATGCTGCGCTTTTTCTGTGTACAGTCTTCCCCTGTCTCCTATCTGACCACATAACTGGTGTGAGGAGGCTGCTGACCAGTTAGGCATGCAATATGTAGCTCTGTACTAGGTCATCAGAGCCAGCTGGTACATTTGTGTAATACTGGTGTTATGGGCTATGAGTTAAAAGTATGTGTGGATGAATGGCATGATCAGTATTGGTGGAAACAGAGCTGTTAATATTGCTACTTCCCTGGTGACAGTACAAGAATATGGGAAAGTCTGGCCATGTGCAAAGGTGGACCACTTACTCATTTATAGTGTACTTCATACCATTCTCCTGGATAGCTTATCTCCATCTAGAGGTAGTCTTGAAATTGTTCTCAGCTGTACAACTTGCACAAAGTGAGTTTTTATCCAAGGCTACATGTCACATGTAATCTCTTGCCTTCACAAGTTTTGATCGTGACTGGAAAAGTATCCTGCACTGTATTAATCTTCCAACATGCAAGTGAAATATTTTTAAACTGTTGTTTGTTGTGGGTTTTTTTGTTTGTTTGTTTTTTAACTTCTTAGGATCTTAATGCCTACAAAAAGCAAGGAATGGCATTGCTATCAAAGATGGGGGAGTCTGTCAAATATGTCACAGGAGGCTACAAATTAAGAAGTCGTCCACTGGAGTTTGCAGCCATTGGGGAGTATCTAGACACGTTCTCTCTAAAGCTTGGTACTATTGACAGAATAGCACAACGGATTATCAAGGAACAGTTGGGTAAGGACGCAAGGTGCTCTACCATAATACTTCAGTCTGAGGGTTCTCTATCTTGTTCTGGTTGATGGCGTGACCAAGACAACTTGTGTTAATGATTCTGGCCTCTAATGAGCCACACACAGAGCAAAATCTAATGCCTCTTGCAGATTTAAAACAGACCTAAAGCCTAACAGAGTATCTTATCTTAGCTTAACTCTCCAAATATTTTTTTTAAAGTCACTCTTGTTGTTATGCCAACCTACTTTCTGACTAGAGTTATTCTTGGAAAGACTTTTGAGAGGGGGAGAAACCTGTAGATTCCATCTGGAGGAGTACTCCTAGACAAAGGTAACCTTTACACACCTGTCTTAACAGAGCCAAATTTTATATATTTTAAAAAAAAAAAAATTACTTTGGCTGCTATACAGATGCAAGTGTCTTTTTATTGGAAGCTTCTAGGAATGGTCAGTTAAACAGGAGGCAACTTGGACCTGTCGTCTGTGCCGCCATGGAGCTATGTCTATCAAGATGCTAATGCAACACAAGACTTGCCTTCTGGGGGAGTTTATGCACCAGGCTTGGCAAACATTGTTTCTCCTCTTTGGTGTGAGTGTTTGCAGATCCTTGTGCCTCAGTCTTACTCTGTTAATCTACTTTTCCATCTGCCTCTTGCAGAGTACTTGGTGGAACTACGAGAATATGGACCTGTTTATTCAACCTGGGGAGGGCTGGAAGTAGAGCTATCAGAGCCACTGGAAGGGGTGTCTGCCTGTATTGGGAATTGCTGCACAGCTCTTGAAGAACTCAGTGAAGACATGACAGAAGACTTCCTGCCTGTGCTTAGGGAATATATATTGTACTCGGAGTCAATGAAGGTAAGGAGAGCCCTGTGGCAGAAGACACTATCATTGTGTTTGTGTGGAATGATATATCAGCGAGTTCATTCTTTCTAACAGCAAGAAGTGTTGGTGGTGGGACAAGTGGCAAAGTAAATAATACATTAAGTAGGAGGATGTTTTCGTAATCAAACAAAACTAGGTATGTTTAGCAGCAGGGTACTGCATAGGTAGCATTATCTGTCTGCTCTGCTATTCAGTCAAGCTAAGGTCAGTAATGCTAGGGCACACACAGTGTTGAAGAGTTGCTCCTTCATTGGAGTGGCAGGTGGTACTCTATAGGAGACATCCTGTGGCTGCCTAGAATCTTCCCTTTGAATTGTTTGAAAGTCAGTTGTGGCCCAGCTCTTCACTACTGAGTCAGTGTCTGGCCCTGCAGAAAAGGTAACATTAGCAGCTTCTGTCACTTGTATGTAGCAGGGTTGGGTGGCTTCTTTTAGAACCATGTGTCCGAATGACAGATACTGCTTCCTCTCTCATCCTCATACCATAGGCAGGATGTGTCTGTTGTAAAGCTCTGTTAAGTTCTGCATACGAAGTAACAGCTTAAAGATGTTGTTCTGTGACTCTTTAATCTCTCTAAGAACTTGGTATCTTACTGCTTGTGCAGAAGTAATAAAAGCTACTCCAATGCAATTTTTATTCTCTTGAAGTTAAGGAGCACTGGTAGTCAATCCCATTGCATGGAGAAAAGAATCACTGAGTTAACTGCATTGAAAACTGAAACCAAGAACTCTAGTTCAGCAGTTAGAGCTTTTCACCACGTGCTCACAGTACAGTATGTATTAGCAGTCCCTCTATAGGGTGCTAACAGACAAATTCCTTCTGAGGACTTTCCATTTGAAACAACCATTACAAGGCTATGGTATACACTCCTTTAGAGTTCTAATAGCCTGTTGTAAACCTACAGTCTGAACATGGTAGTCCTTCTCCATCTTAATCATCGTCATTCTATACTTCTCAAACTGAGAACTGAAACACTTGCAGATCTCTGTTCTGAGCTTCATATGGCTAGTTGTATGGCTCTTGTCTAGCCTGGCTGAAGTATTCTTGCACAAGGCTTTGCACTAATTCCCTGAGTATACTCCTTGCTTTCGTAGTCATGGTATTGACCCTAGC
The DNA here is from genome assembly GCA_013397275.1 of Burhinus bistriatus. Taxonomy (NCBI): domain Eukaryota; kingdom Metazoa; phylum Chordata; class Aves; order Charadriiformes; family Burhinidae; genus Burhinus; species Burhinus bistriatus. The sequence continues at coordinate 350,518 of VYXH01009637.1, read as the reverse complement.
ATAAACGAAGTGCATTTTCTTTGCAGGACTTAACACCTAAGTATTGCTGGAACATCCTGAGCTGTAGCTGGGAGCCTTGACCCAGAGTGTTCAGACTTATCCTTGTTCTGTAGGAAGGGGTGTGTGTGTGTACTTGCAAATAAACAGAGCATGAGGCTAGTGGTTAAAGCTTTTACCCCAGAACATCTGGCTTTTGATGCTACAAATGCCATGGCCTACTGGAGATGGCATCTGAAGTGGCAAGCTGAGTTGTGAGAGACGCTTTTCACAAATTTAACTGGGGAAAAATTTTTTTAAGCTAAAAAGCAAGGGTTTCTTCAGCTGAAGAGGCACTTCAGGCAGCTAAACACCGCTTACCACAGGGAGAGCGGCATTAAAGACTTGCAGCTAGACTACCTGTTGGCTTGGAGACGGCCCCATTCTAAAAGGGCTGTTGTCAGATGACGGCAAAGACACTAAGTGCAATCTCCAAGCCAACAGGTAGTCTAGCTGCAAGTCTTTAATGCTGCTCTGCCTGTGGTAAGTGGTGTTTAGCTGCCTGAAGTGCCTCTTCAGCTGCAGAAACCCTTGCTTTTTAGCTTAACTTTTAGGCTACTGACTTGACTTTCTAGTGCCCTAAAGGATTTGCTCTTCCTGTCAGTTATTCTCCAGTAATGGACTGAAAATACTTATTGTGTTGGTGTTTTGGAACTGTTTGGATCTAGAAACCACACTTGCAAAATAGCAGTTAATAGCACACAAGGATTATGCTGCTTAGTATCCAGCTTGGGCATCTCATTAGCTTTACTCTCTCTGAAAATCAAGAATAAAAACTATTGCTAGCCAAGGCAGACTGTTCCTATTCTCCTTCCTTCCCAAATACCAAAACTTGAAATCTCTCAGGTCATACCAAGTGCAGTTTTCTTATACTAGAAAATACTAGGCTGTTGCTGTTTCTGCAGTAAGCAGGTAGGGAACTGTCTTCCCAAACTCCCTAAAACCAAGTAAGTAACTGTAAAGGAGGTTGCTCTTGGAGTGCTGGAGGCTTTCTGCTGAAAGGGCTATCCTCTCCACTAGCAGTGCAGTGCTATTCATCAGCTGCTGTGAGGCCTGCTTGTGAAATTAAAGTCAGTTTTGGTCTTTCAGAGCACAGCTTGTGGACAGGGTACTTGATGGAAGGTCAGTCTTTAAATACTAGGAGTCCAGTGCAACCTTGATAGCTTTCTCTGTTGCATACTGTACTCTAGGTATAGGTATAGGAACTTGATTTGTAGAGCAATCTCTAGCTGGGTGACTGTCCTCGGAGTAAAAACTGCCAGGTTATCTTTACTGTTTTAGAGATGAACGTTCACCTTAGCATCTTCGGGAGCACTGTTGTAACTGAGGGGGGCAGCCTGAGGGAACTGCACGTATGGAGGCAAAGCCCAGTAGTTCTGGTTGAAACTAATACTGGCTGACTCCAGGGAAGCCCTGTCTCTGGGTTTGTTTGAAAGGTTTGCAGAAGTGGGAAGAGGCTGGCATTATGGGCTTGAGTTACAGTGTGTGCTAATAGTGTCTAGGAGAGACCTTTTCTGAAATACAGGCCATGTGTGAGATGGCCAGACGATGTCTCGAATCCTGGTCCATTGAGGCCCTTGTGAGCAAATGTGCAGTATCACGTTTTATGTGGTATGCCGGTGTTCCCCAGGGAGGCAAGTGCAGAGGACGAACTCTGCTCTACACAGTTCAGTGCTGATATTAAAATATTATATGAACTCTATGCTTAACATTGCCAGAAAGGCTTATCGGATGATGCGATCCCCAGCTGTGTGCTTGGACATTACTTTTAATGCACATTTAAAGCAAGCATCGCATGAATAGCTAACTGTCACTCTAGAGACGTGCAGTAAGTAAGGATTCTCTTGTGAGGTCTAGTTGTAGTAGGATGCTGTGTGGTGTGCAAATGGCATAGGATTGCAATTTGAGAAAGGAGGCTGATGGCAAACTCCTGGAGCTCCTTCAGAGGTATAAATACAAAATGGAGAAGGACATGCCTCACTTGAAAGCAAGCTAAGTCTTGCTTGTATAGGGACTAGTGGTTTAGTTCTGTCTCCAAATAACTGAAATGCCTGTAAGTTTTTTCTGTTTGTTGGTTTCTTCCGACTTTTTGTTTGAAATGTTTTATTTTTTTTTTCTCTCTCTAAGTAAGGCCTTAACTAGCTTAAGTATTGAATGGGCTGTGGTAAGTCTGGAGATACTTGGTACAGAGCTTTTCAGAGGATCTGCTGAAGCATTAATGCATTGATCTACAGTTGAGAAGAGATTGCCTGGGGGTGCCAGAGGAAACACTTTCACATATGGGACAAGTGAAAGGGAAGGCAATATTTTTCTCATCACTTACAGGTCAGCCATTAATGGCTACTTAAAGCTGTATTAAGAAGCATATTGTTAATGGTCCACTGTGGATGGACTTGAGCACTTAAGGAGAAATAAGACACCTGCCCCTTGAATCTAGTCTCCTGATACCTGTGAATCATTTGCTACTCCTGGTACAGATCCCGCTTACTGCACTAACTCCAGGCTTCTAAAGGCTGAATGCAATTGCTGAAGGCGGTTGTTTTTCTGAGAAGAAATTTCAGTTGACTCAGGTTCAAGAGGCAATACAAAGTAGAAATACCTGTTAAATCTCTCAGGCTTTTGTTGCATTGGTAACCTCAATCACTTGTGGGCTATTCCACATAGTTGCTTGGATTACCAAAGGAACAGGAATGTTGTGGTTTTTCAAGCAAACATGACCAATAACATGCTTGCTTGTATCCCTTTGGGGACAAAAGGGGAGGGTTAAGCTCTTCAAGGTGAATTTTTCCTTTTTACCGCCTTTTTTTGCCTAAACCAATAGCAACTTTGTGGATGGGGTGCCATTCCCATTTATCATGGTCTGAGGTTTGTAAGAATATTGATTGCAACATCTCGTATCTCTACTATAGAGCAACTGCACTGGTGAACTTCCCTTGACTTAAGAGAATGGGGAGGGAAGGTAATGATTAGTAGATACAGGGTTTGTACATCTTTAATTAGGAAACAGATCTTGGCTAGACTGGCTCTTGGAGCTCTGAGAATTACTCTTTTAAACAGATATTTCTTTAGGCAACAGTGCATGTGACTAGTCCTGCTTTACTAGCCTTGTCTGCCTGGATGCTGTCCTGTGCAACCTGTTCTAGGTGTCCCTGCTCTGGCAGGGGGGTTGGACTAGATGATCTCCAGAGGTCCCTTCCAACCCCGGTGATTCTGTGAAACTGTTAAAATGATTAGTTACCTCCTTTTGTCCTAATGGGATAATTCTTCCTAGGTGGCAGAAGGGAAAACTTGAAGCATGAACTGGTCACATGGGCTGCAAGAGAAGTTCAAACTTACAGGTGCCTCAGCAGTCAGTGTTGGCCGACTTCCCTCTGAGCATTTTTAGTAATAACTTTGCATCGATTGAGTTATAAAAAATTATTAGTTGTTCCCTTGTGAAGACTGAAGTAAGTTGCCCACTCTTGCAGACACGGAACTGCTTATTTTTTAGTAGTGTATTCCTAAAAAGACTAGTTTCTGTCATTTTTAAATGATAAGACTGTAGTATAACCTTAGTGGAGACACTAGCACAATTACGAATAACCTTGCGGACATAGTACAGAATAAGGGTAGCATCTTTTGCTCTATTCTGAGAATACTCTGTCAATAAAATGTTTACCGCTTGTGAAACTCACTCGCGTAGTTCAGTACTTTTCATGTAAATTGTGCTTTTCATAATTTTATTTTTTTTAATTAAACCAACAACTAAGCCCCCTAAACTGATCTGAAAGCAAAGCTCACATTTGTTCTAACATGAGAATGTAACAGCTTGCTATAAAGGACTTTGAGGAGTCTTTACAAGTGAAAAGGAAGATGTAATACCTTCTGTGGTGGCTTTCCTGTCTCTTAGACCACACTGTTGTCTGTCTGCTGCTTGAGGATATCAAAAGCTTTGCACTAGTTCTTGACAGCTTTGATGCCTTTGTTTATATCATTTTCATTCTAATAGTTGGTGAACTGATGAATTGAATTTACTTAGGTTATTTTCATGGTTACATGACAGCTTCTATCTTCCATGTCTCAAGCTTGTCCAAAAGTTGAATTTTATCTGACCCTGCCAGCTGCTGGAGAGCAAGTACTCTTTGTTTTTAAAAGCTGCTCCCTAAATAGTATAAAATGGGACAAAGCAAGTCTGAAAGTCTGACTTTGGACTGAGTTAGCACTTAAGCTTTATCACTTTTCAGTTTCTTGCAGGCTGGGGAGGGAAGGAACAAGAGGATCCCTCTCACAACTGTCTCTTCTCTTGCCCATAGAATGTGTTGAAGAAGAGAGACCAAGTTCAAGCGGAGTATGAAGCAAAACTGGAAGCAGTAGCCTTGAAAAAAGAAGACCGTCCAAAGGTTAGCACTTAAAACTACTTTACAAAAACAGCTTGCACTTACATTACTTCCTGAGAAGAGTGGAGAAACAAAACTTGCTTTGTCTGGGTCTGGTGGCTGCTTTTCAGTATAAGCAATTTCTGGCAGAACAGAAGTTTGTTGTTGGCAAGCTGGTGCAAAATAAAGACCTGGGTATGAACATATATAACCTGTCTAGCAAATTCTGTACTGCTGATCTCCTGCCATTCAGAGCAGGATGGCTCTGACCTGTGTAACACTTGAACAACAGCCAGCAGTGACTTGGAGCATTTAGTGACAGGGACTGAAGCAGTGGTAGTGTCAGCAGCTAGCTGACATACTGCGAAATCAACAGCAGTCCCTGATGATTTAACAGTACGTCAGCTAGCTGAGGTAAGTTCCTAGCCCTGGCACTGCTGAAATGTATTGTAGGACACCTGTTTTGACTGTGGAAGACTCCATGTTTTGCCCCTTCTGCTAGGAAACCCTTCCTGTGTGATGCTGAAGAGACAGCAGCTGTCACTGGGTGACAGGTTTTGGCTAGGCTTCATGCAGAAGCAAAGCTGTAGACTGGTGTGCTTATGCTGCCACCTGCTTTCTGCATGAAGCAATGTCCAAGAGCCCTATNTACCCTCTCCAGCAGTTTCCTGTCCTTCTTGAACTGGGGAGCCCAGAACTGGACACAGTACTCCAGGTGCGGCCTCACCAGAGCAGAGTAGAGGGGGAGGATAACCTCCCATGACCTGCTTGCCACACACCTCTTGAATCACTGCAACTTTAACCAAGAATGACAACAAGTTTTGTTCCATTCCTCTGCTTGGGGATTTTTTGGTTTCCCTTTGTCTTTGGATTAACTAATGTATGGCTCTCCAGTATTAGGACTGCTGTGCAATAATCTTACAGGAGGTTCACATAATGTCTTTAGTCTAAGAAGCTGCAGAGGACAGAGCATAGAAATGCAAAGAGGTATTTTTCTGGTCTTGTGTCTGTGACTCTGCAAATAGTGGTGTTTTAGGTGTCTTGTGGTGCTCTTGTATTTTGGTCTTTGGCCTGCCCTACTGCTGGCAGGTGTTGTATGTACTCTTACTTCCTCAGTGTAGCTTTATATAAGCAGGTATCCTAATAAGTTGTATGTAGGATAGGGGGAACTAAGTCTACAATATCCAGCAAGCCAGTTAAGGTTTTTAGGCATTTGGCTCTATCAGGATCTTGATGCAGTGGAACTGCTGAACTTTGCTAATCTCTCACCTACTGAAAGGCTTTTGCATCTCACCTCTCAGTGGGATTATTGTGTAAAGCACAGCACTTAAATAGCTGTCTTAAGATTTTTTTTTTGAATACTTATGACTCCTCTCCAGACTATAAGCATGTATTTTGGCAGCTCCTTGTACCTTTTTTCCTTGCATAAGTCTTTTGTGTTGTTTACAAGATGAAGTTGAAGAAACTAATAGAACTCCTTGCATGTTCATAAAATTCTAGCTCACAGTTTTCAGATCCTTTCTGCCTGGAGGGAATGTCCTTGTCGGTATAGAGCTGGTAGCTCAGAGCAGTGGCTAGTGGCACATCTTACATTCAGTGAGGTCTCCTGGCTATGATTTGCTGGAAACACAAAACAGACAGATGATCATGACCTGGGTTATGCAGTGAATGGCATTTGTGGTCCTTTTGACATATTTAGCTGATTTGGCAGAAACGTTAAAAAAACCCCCAAAACTTAAGGAGGAAAAGGACTACTTTAGAATCATGAAATAAGGGCCTATCATTACTTGTTAGTCTCCTCCTCTGGAAGGCATTCTGGGACTCGCTGTACACATAATCTGATTGGCTTCACAAAGCTCCGTCAGTGTCATTAGGTCGTTCTCACATTGAGGTGATCTGCTTAGAACTTGGTGGCCTATAAATGCAGAAGGCTTGTACGGCTACTGTAAATGTCTGTCAGCAAGTACTGCCCAGAATGCTAAAGTTTACACCAAAAGCATAGTGTTGTGTGTTTTTTAACACTAGCCTAACAGTGCAGAGTCTGCAGCCTTTCTGTTTCTGACAAGTACAGTGGTGACTTGCTTCTTACCCATTTCTGACCCATGCTGGAGCTGGTTTTGCAGTAATCCAACCAACTGAGTGAAGTACAGGCATTGTTTCCTTTCGGTGAGATGAAGTCCACTTCTGATGACCTAATTTATTCTGTCTGCCTCAAGGCTATGCAGTGTGGTGATCTATGGGAACATTAAATATGGCAGTGCAAAACTTGAAGTAGGTGACCATATGTATTTACAGGAGAGGGGGAAAAAAAGTAAGGCTTGTAACAGCATATGTTTCCAGAGAACTAGGAAGATAGAAATAGCATATACAGAGATTAGTTGCCTGATAAATGCTGGATTCATTGTTCTTCAGGTCCGTTTGTTATTTGGTAATGGTGCTGTGGAGGAGTTTTTGAAAAGTAGACATGCTTGTGCTGCAAGTGATGCCATCTGCACTTGACCATGATGAATTCTAGATGTGAGGTCTACTTTGATTCTGGTCTCTTCAAGAATTATGTGAAGAGGAACAGATGTAGGTGCAGAACTTCCTATCATATAATGAGGCGATCAGATTCCTGAATATACAGTTTTACGCTCAGTTCTTGCCTGCATATACATTTCTTCTCAGTTTAAATTAACTCACTAAAATAGTGATGAGCCCTTCTGGAGTGTATTGCAGTTTGAGCCAGTTGTCACTTGGGGTTGGGGTTTTTTTAAGCTACTCAACTTAGCTGAGAGAAGCCATCACTAAGAAAGTAGCAATTTTCCACACCCCCACCCCCCCCCCCCCCCCGAAGTCCAATATTCTTTCTTCTCAGTTCCTAGTTGCTACCTGATATTTAGTATCTCCACTGGTACAAGCAGATAAAAGCATCAGCATTGATGGTTCAAAATATGTCCAAATTTGATATTAGAACTATAACCTCTCTTTTCATTAACCTTGCATTAGATATGAAGTGCTTAAATGCTGTTAATTAACTTAAAATTTTGTTTGAGCTACTGAGTTGCAACTTCTGTTCTGGGAAGCTGCAGTTTTGGAAGGAAAGGCATTTACACTCCGAACAGGAGTGATGCATACGTAGACACTGCATTCGTGGTGCCTGTGGAGACTTAGCTGGAGTTCATTGCTTTTTTTCCTTAATAAGAGCATACATCACCCATTTGCTGACCACTGGGTTGTCTCTGTAGCTGTGAACACATACAGCCCTCTCAGCCTGACCTGCAGGAGAACTGGCTGTGAGAAAGAACAGATTAATTTTTTTTTATAGCTTCGTTTTGGTTTCAGGTTGTGGCAGAAGAAGCAGGAAGCTGGTGAGTGCTTAGAAACTAACTTAATTGGATTGGGAAATCTTACGTGGTTTTGCTTCCAGACTTCATGTCTCTTTCTCTTGATAGCCTAGCCTTTCCTGTTGAGATAGCAGAGTACTTATAAATATGATGCAAGGCATACTTGCCTTGAGGGGAGGGAGCATATTCTAAAGCTTCCAGCCACTGGCTTGGTAGTTCTTGTCTGAAGCCTATGAGAGAACTTCACATCTAGAGTTGTAGCAGAATAGATTCTGTAGCCAGAAGTGTAGAGCTCTGAGACAGTGGGGGAAGTGTGTAGCTAATGAACCCCCAAGCTGCCTGTAGTGTAAATCCAGTTGTGTGAATAAAGGGGGTACTCAAATCCCGTGAGTATGAAGGAGGTGCTTCCTGTGCCTCAAAGAGCTTTATTGGCGAACAAATGTAGGACCTTCCTTGAGTATTAGTCAATGGAATACTTCAGTGATTGGTGCTAATCCACATACTGGAGAAGAACCAGAGTTGATATGTTTCTGCCTAAATTGTATACCTTGCCAAACTGCAAAGTAGTAGCACACCTCTGGCAACCTATATTGTTATCCATGAAAAGCTTCTTACATAGTTTTTTTCATCCTCTTCCTTCCTTCACACCTCTCAAAGAAAAAGGGAATTTCCTGAAAGTATCAAGTGTGAGAGAAGCCACTACAGACTTCTGCAAATGTTCATCATCTGCCCTTTGCCTTTGTGCAAGTCTCAGGTTCCAGAGCAGAAGTTCACTTCTCATGTTGGTGCTAGAGCTCAGGGGTTTCCTCTTCTGAGGTCATGGGCTTAGTCTGCATGTCCTTACAGGCTTCCCATCTGCATGCACCATGCAGCACAAGAAGGGAGAGAAAGGTATTCATGGCTTTCCTGCTTGAAGAAACATTTGTAAATTGTTCCTGTAGGTGCCTGGTGGTATACATGATGTTTGTTAGAACAGAAGTAAAGAATGCTAACTTCTTTGGCCTAATGTGCATCTACCTTGGGCTGGTGACTACTATCGTAATCCATTTAAATCTCTACCTAGGCTTGCAGTAGGCTATCCTTCAAGATTTCTCCCATTACTTATGCGTGACTACATGTCCAGTGTTAAGCCCAAAGGCCTATGAGCCAACCCACAGTGAAATGCTTCCAGTTCCCTTTGCATTATGATCGTCAGTGCTTTGCACTTACTTTTTTCAGACAGCCTTAAGGTTAAAAGTGGAAGCTAGAAACTAGAGGCTTAGGAATTTTATCCTGCAGCCGTAGCTGATCACTGCTGTTTGTATGCTATAATCAAGAGATAGCACTGAAGTCTCTTATCAAGCTCTTTGGACAAACCTAAATGTTTGTTGTTTCATACACACTAGTGTAAATCAGGAAATACCTAGTGCAACTGTAAATGGGAAGGAGAGAAAGCTTGCTCTGGAGCTGTAGTCAAGCTGCTCAGTTTGAGAACTAGGAACTGAGCCTAGGCACACAGCACTTGCACCAAATGGCTTTCCTCTTCGTGTGCCTCTAGCAACCTCTTCCTCAGTCTGGCTCCATTTCTAGCATGGAGAGGGACAAGCACAACTGTCCACCACCTCAAACAGCAGAGAAAAAAACTAAGCAATTGCGTCTCCTCAGTAATACAGAATTGGGGCTTTTGTCCCTGCAGCCATAACTGAGTTGTTTCAGGGTAATGACTGTTACTTCCCTTTCCTTTATAGCTTTGCTTAGTGAGGCTTGAACTAATTCAGCAGTCTAGCACTCTCAGTGACAGTTTCAATCTTTATTTCTTTTCCTGCAGGTACCCACAGATGTTGAGAAATGTCAAGACCGAGTAGAGTGTTTCAATGCTGACCTGAAAGCAGATATGGAGAGATGGCAGAACAACAAAAGACAAGACTTTAGGCAGCTACTCATGGGGATGGCGGATAAAAACATCCAGTACTATGAGAAGGTATGTGGCACTGCTGAAACATTGGCAGGAATAAGAATAGTTCATTTTCCTCTGAGGTGGTGATAATTCTTCAGGAAATCTTCATACTGTCTTGAAGAAAAAAATCTCGGACATGTAAATCAGTTCTCTAGTGCTGTGGGAGCTGCTCTTTGTCAGCAGCTTAGTGTAATCTGTTGAGTTGCCGGTCACGCTTAAGTGATCTGCGTGAGACTAGCAGTCTTTTGCAAGGCAGTCCTGCAACAGCATTTCATCCTGGATGCTTGCCTGTCTTGCATTCTTCAATTGGAACAAATTACTGAGCAGCAGTGCTTGATATATTAAACACTACTAGGCTTATGCATGGTGACATACTTCATCATCTTGCCTATTGCTTTTTTCCACATATGCTTTACAAACTTCTTCCTGTGCTAGGTTACCTATCCATGTAATATTAATATGCACTTCCTTTGCCCCTGCCAATGTCCATAACAAGTCACACAGAACTTCCTTCGCCCTGGTCTCTTCTCCCTTCTGAGACTGCTGTGGAGGGAGGGAGTAAAGACTCCACTGAACATCCAGCAGTGCCCCTGCAATTGACAGTTAAATCTGTACATCTTAGTTTTGCTCTTAGCTGCAGCAAGGGAGCTGTTTGGTGGGAAGGCATCTAATCACTTCAGGATACACAACTAGAAATACTCTATTCACCTTCAGTACAACCAGCAAGATTAGAAGGAAGATGCTTGACAACAGTGACTTGTGGATATAAGAGCCGGTGATGAGTTTGCCCATTCCCAGTGTTTAATAATATGTATTCCATGGCCTATATTTGTCCAGCTTGACTTCTGGGCTGTAGGTGGTTGAAAGACAGTAATGATACAGAGCACAAGAACTGAAGTAAGTATACATGTCTGGGGAAATGACTCCAAAGCCTGGAGTGACTTCCTAATAACCCAGAAGCTAGGCCCCACTTTTCTTTTACTATACCAGGTGCTACCAGTTGGTTGTGCAGTGGAGTCAAGTCGCAGAGGTGTACCGGAGTACACTGTCTCTCTGAACTACCTTCCCTAAATGCATGGGTTTGTCAAATAAATTTGCTGGAGGTAGTCTGTAATAAAAAATGGACACATTGTGTACAGGTCAGCCCTCTCCCACAGTCACACCACAAAGATACAAATTTCTACTAGAAACAGTTTGCCTAGCTGAAAACTGTGGTGTTCTTCAGTCTAGAAGAATCTAGCTTGCTATTTGAAAATACTGGGTATTCTGATGATTTTTAATAGCTTGGGCCAGCTGATGACTTTGGAAAGCTTTAATTTGTTTTCTTTGTTTGGAAACTGCAGCTGTTCTTTCTGAACACTTTCTTGCTGTTAGAAATTCTGTTTTGTTTCCCCCCTCCCCCCACCCCCCCGTCCTTCTGTAATAATCTATAAAGCTCAGGCTAGCCATTTTGAAGTTGCATTCTGTTGGTCTGGAAGGGTCAGTCAAAAGTTACAAGAACTGATGTACAATCCATTTTTTTAATCTTTACTTCTTTCTTCAGTGCCTTACGGCGTGGGAGTCAATTATACCACTATTGCAAGACAAGCCAGAGACCAAATAAGATGTACCTTCATGGACAGTCTAGCACTTCTGTTCTCAGTACCACTAGACATACTGGAACTGTATGAAGGACTCCTTTTGTCAAGTTAACTGAAATGCCAGCTGAACTTAGGCTGGAACAGACGCTCTGAAAACTGTTTGAATTTTTTTCCTCACTCTCTGTGTTTAAACTGGGGTATGTTTCATCTTTTTGAGTTATCTTGAATGGTTCCTTCTTTATCCTATGGAGTGATTGGGGGTTCATAGTGAAAGTACACGGGGATCTTGATAAAACTTACCTCTTTAGTCTGGAAGGAACTGATGAGTGGAACACTAAAAAGATGAAAATAAAACTACTGCAAGGTGCCAAATGACATCTTTATTACCATTCTGTTTTGTTTGCTAAAAAAAAATAATAATTATTCCTATGATGCAGTACACTAACCAGTCCTTAATCCCTTATTTTGGATGGACAGAGAACGGCTGGAAATGAATATTTTTTGTTTTGCTACCGCCCATATACTTCCTCTGGATAAAATGGTTTCTGGAGACTTTTCTGTGTGGGAGTTGGGCTGGTCATAGACCAAACATACCAACACCACCTGCAGATAGCTTGTGATGCAAGCATGAAGTGTGGTTTTTGTGAGTGTGGCATGCTGTTGGTTCATACTGAGTATCTTTGTTTACCTTGGTGATTATGAAGTAATGTCAGTTGGCTGAAGTGTACTTGTCACTCACTTGGGGATCAAAATCAGCCTAGCTGTGGGAGTGAGTTGAACAGTGACCTTTTGAGGCTTATGGAAATGGTGGAAGAAAGTGTGGGTCTTCAGTGTATTTTTTCTAAAGCTAGCTCTGGAAGTTGCATGGTAGTATTCTCTTGGTCCATGCTTCAAATGTTTTTTTTGTTTTTTTTTTTTTTTTTTTTCTGAACTAGAGGCACTTTGGGCTTCATTAATTAAGGTGCCTGCTGCAGGAAAGGTAGAAGTCTGCTTCCTCTCCCCATGTTAGTTTGTTGGGTTTTTTTTTTCAGCAGCAGCCAAAAGCCAAAAAGTGTCAAATGCTTGCTTACATCAAGCATCATTGTGTGTGAAACTTGCCTTAAACATGTTGGTGGGGGTAGATAAGTACCCTATTACCTACACATAACATTCATACCCGTCTCTACTGAAATACACGGCAAGTCTTTTGAGACTACTTTTGGTACAGATCTATTTTTTTAGTAGTTTTTATTGGCCTTTAGAAATGTAAGTGCTTCTGTAAGTCCCCTTTTTCCCTTTCTCTTGCAGTCCAACCTCAAGTAAATGCCTGCTTGGTGTTAATGGCCTTCAGAATGCTGCTGTGATTCCCAGGGTCCCAGAGTCTTGGTTTAACAGCATGCAGATAAATCCTTCTTAACCATCCTAAGTGAGAGGGTTTGCATCTAATATCAGTGTAATATTAGGATTTAGGTGAATAAATAACTCTAAGCGCTCACTGCTAAACTTGAGTGATTACTTGATCTCTGGCAATATTCTTGCAAGGAATCTGAGCAGTAATGAGTATGTGCAACTTCTGTGTTCTCCTGTGTTGACTCTGGCTTGGACTTTATTCCTTCATAAACACCAAGGATACCTGAAGCCCCACCTAAAGCTTGGTGGCTTTATAGCAACTGTCAAGATGAGCCATTGCAGCAACATGGTAGTTGTCAGCCTAGTGAGATGACGTTCTCTGGGTGCAAAAGTCAAGTTTAAGATACTATAAGAGGTCTTCCTTTTTGACTCAGCCTCCATTGACAGCTCTGTGGTACTAAACAAACTATGCTTTTTGGTTTAAGCTCACAGTTTATCAATATACACTTACTTGGTGTAAATGAGGATTCTGCTTTAAAAAGTGCTGTTAGCTCCAGAATGAGAAACTACTCTTGTTGTGCAAGGGAAGTGCTTAAGGGGATCATCTTGAAGGAGTAATCAAGTGTTTTCCTCAATTTTTCTCTTCTAAAATAAGCACTTGCATAACATTTAACAGTAGGACCTTCAGGGTTACAGTCTTCCCTATTTCCCACAAACAGAGATCAACATGCTTTTTTGAGCTGGTTCCTGTGTGGTAAATGCAATTTTGTATTTGACTCTGCAACATCACTGGGGCTCAAGCAAAATCTAATTTGCACTGATAGTTGGACAGTCTTCTCTTCACCTGATCAAAAAAAAAGTGCAAGATGAGTAGAAAGGGTGGTGGGTTTTTTTCCTACAGGTAAGTAGGTTTGGTCTGATGCCTTACAACGCTGAGGTCCTGTTCCCTCTTAGTTTTATGTCAAACTGAAGTGGGTATTGGTTCTGGGGAGTTTAGCAATTGACATCACAGCCGTTCATGAGAAGTATAATGGACAGTGGGGAGTACCAAGTGAAGTTCAAATCGACATGTAACTGCTGAGGCTGGAGCTGTTAAAGATCAGCATAGATTTTCTTTAATCTGATGCCACTGATTTTGCAGCATGGTTTTTAAACTAGTCTTCAACCAAAGCATTTCCATTTCAGATAAATCCCTTTCTGTCTAAGCTGTTGAAAAGCACAGGCATGCTTTGCAGTTCCCTGTTGGAGTATGTGGCTCTGTGGCACCTGCAAGTTGATTTGGAGGAGAGGTTGGAACATGTGCCTCAGACTGTGGCCACTAATAGGATTTCTTACATGATCTGGAACACCAAAACCTCTTAAGCCCCTACAAGGGAAGTAAAACTTCACATTCAAAAGAGGAGTCCTCTGCAAGCATTGCTGCAGTGTAAGAAGTGTGTGTAGTGGTGGGTCTCTCAGCTCTCACAGGCTATGGAGGAGTGTCATTACAAAGAGCTGTTGTAAATCTCTCGTTAGCTGTGGGAGAGGCTGTGAGGTGTGGGGAGGATCCTGACTGTGAGGTTTGGGGCAGCAGTGCCCAATGGGAGAACTACAAAAGAACAGAAAACTCCTGTAAGATGTAAGGAGTGACACTTGTAAAGGGTGCACTTACTTAACTGCTGTTAGTGGGAGGCTGAGATCTGAACTGTTAGTGAAACTCTGACATGTTATCCTGTAATACTTAAATGATAGGAGTCTCTCCTTTGGATGGCCCAAACCTTAAGTGTGAAAAGTAAAAGGTGTTGGTAAAGGGAAGCAGGAGTAGTGCAGGAGCTTCATCTTTGAGTGACTTCTTGAGTGTTCAGTCATTTAAGGTCACCCTCTGCACATGCACTAAAATGACTTTAAAAGTAGTTGCACCCTTTCTATGAACCTACGTAAGATGTGGATCCTTCAGCAATCCTTAAATTAGCCCAGTTTTCCTTGTAATCCATAGCCAGATCAAGTTCTTTCTCAGAGGATGCATAATTCACTGCTGTTCTGATTACTTCTGTGTAATTTCTGGGATGTTTGTTTCTTCTCTGAACTGGCACCAGCACAATAAAGCAAGCACTGAGGTCTTGTTTTCATGCTCGGTAATGAACCGTGCATTGTTCATATGTATCCTTACCAGGTTCTGACTCTTGCAATAAACACAGATGTTGAAACATCATGGCTTTTTCAGGTATCCATTGAAAAATGAAGAGGTAGTAGGTGTATCCCTAAAGACACGAGCTCTTCTGATGTGAGTTGTATCAAAGAATAAACTGTGGATTCTTCACTGAAGTCTACTTGGATTCTTGTCACACTGACACTTGTGCTAAGGATGTAGTGGGATAAGTGGTAGAAAGAAACACCTGCAAAGCATGAGTGGCAGAGATGGTCCTGTGGAGGTACCGTGAGGTAGCCTTGCAGCAGTGGCTCTGCATAGCCTGTTTGTGATGCATATTGCTTCAGGTGTCGGTCCTGCATGTGCCAAGGTACAAAAAAAACCCCGCCCCTAGCCCACCAGGGACTGTTTAGTGTTTTACCAGGAGCCACGCTTTTTTTAAAACTTGCACAATTTAATTGAGTATGATTAATGTTGCAGACTGTTTAAAATCCTGGTGCTGCTAACCACTGAGCAAAATTGCATAGACTAAGCTAGCTCATTATATGCTCAGCCTTCTTAAATTCTGAAGGTAGAGCGTCTTTCCCTTGGCATATTAACTTTTACTACAACAACCAATAAATAGGGAAAATGGGGTCTTTTTTTTAGGGAGGGAACTTGCTACTACTTGCCAGATTATTTTTTTTTTTGTAAAGTAAAACTGGGGATCACAGGAATAAACTAGCCTTCTGGCAGTGTGAATGTTGTATTTTAAACTTTATTGGCAGTGCTGTTTAACCAATTTTACAGAATAAAATGGCAATGCTTAATTCTATGCTTAGCATTTTGGAGTCTTACTGGGGTATCTGACTTGTACAAGTACTCAGTAATGAACTGGGCTAGTTTTAACGTTGCATGGCTAAGGCACAGTACTTACGCAGAAAATAATGCACTTTCCAAAAAGGCATAAGTAGAACACCCTTATGTAAGTGGCATGCTAAACCACTAAAGGCTAGTTGCTGTCCTAGACTACTCTGAAGGCCTTGGTACTCTATGCTTTGAAGCTAAACCATTTCCATAACTCTGCTGCTGGGATATGTATCCATACCTTCAGATCAAGCAGCAGGGCTGAGGCCAGTGCCACATTCCCACTGCACAGGCAGACAGATTGCAGAGGGATAGTCTTACGATAGCAAACAGCCAAAGGGCTTTTGTCTTCAATTTATGAAAATAAAGCAGCACCGTCCTTGTTCTCTCTTCCTCTGTGCCTGTATCCCTCTGTCCCTCCTTAAGGTTTGGAGAGTTGGGCCATGCAGGTGAAGGCAAGCTGGCTGTGAGCAGAGGTGGATCTCATCCCCCTCCTTGTTGAAGGTGTCAGTACTGGGGACCAAAATGGTGCTGGCTCATTGCCCAGACTCTTCCGCTTTCAACCTTTGTAAACCCACTCACCGGAACTAGAATCACTGTTCATACCATTAAAAACCAAAATGAAAGCTGTGAAAAGACTTGTCTCTGTGTGAATTAGCTAGTAAACAATGTAAAAATGGGAAGGAGGCTTTTGTTTCTTGCACTTGACCAAATCTGGCAACTGTGCTCTTGTTCAGGCTTGCAGGCTATGAAATGTTGTCTTGCCTTCTGGTGCTGGCATGTTTCTGTACCCTTTCATATATCTCTGTATAAATATACTTTGTGCGTTGTTTACTATGGAGCTAGTATTGATGGAGAAAAACTTTGAGGTAAAACTGTTTGTAATTCTCTATGAGTATGTACATTTTTTTAAAATGCACCGTTTGTTTACCTCAATTAATTTAATGGAATGGACCAATAAATGTATTAAAAGATTACTCCTTTACCTAGAATATAAAGTTTCATTTTTTTGCAGCCTTTGCCATTGAAATGATGCATGCACTTAACTTTACTGGGCTGTCACTGTCTTACTGCAGAAGTACGCTTCCCTTAAAATCTTGTTCCACTGTGATTTAACTAAAAGTCATCTGTCTGTTGCTGTTGAACATCCATTATTACTTGAAAGTGAAGCTTGGAGCTGAGGAAAGGTTGCAAGAGTGTGTGTGAGGGAGGAACAGGGGTGGCAGCAACTTCCTCAGAGTAAAGGGTTGCATAGTGAGTAATCAACTTCTGCTTCCTGTATCTCTGGCTCAAACTGAAGCTGCCTGATTTGCCTCCAGATTATTTCAGTTGCTGAAGGCCTTTTAACTTGCCTTTACTTAGTCCAGGAGCTTGGAAGCCATTTAATCCTTGTTAATTCAATTAGCACGTAAGTAGACACATAATTTAAGCGCTGATCCCTCTGGGGCATGCCAGTCTTTTGAATCATGTTTGGATTTAGCTGACAACATTTCATGGCAGTTGCTATGTTGTATGGGTTTCACCCAGCATAAAGCTGGGGTTACAAGGTGACTATTACCTGGCATCAGTGTCTCCACACCTCTGTAAAGTCTGTAGGAGTTGTCTGCTGCACTTACCTGTTCTTAACCTGTTACAAGAATAGTACCTCATGGTGATGTGAGTTGAAATGCCAGTATCGGCTCTTGAGTCATATGTGTCCTCCCATGAGCTCTGTTAAAGCACTCTTGGGGACAGTGGGACAATCTCTCAGAAGTCAGGGGCGTTAACATCTGTTCAGGAGTGTTTTATTGTAGGGATTATTAGAAGTGTCTTAATCTTACATTATTTTTTTTATGGTGATATTTCTGTATCTAGTGGACTTTTACATAACTTTGATCAGATGGGCTGACACATCTTCTGTACCACTTGGACAGCAAGTGTGTCCTGCTGACAACTGTGCACGTGCGGCTTGTGGACCCCTGCTTCATTAGCCCAAGTCACAGAACTGCCCTGATGTTTCTGAATGAAGAGACAAGAAGGAACTAATGGAAAACTGATCCTCTGCTTTCCCCTTCCACGGTGAATGATGTGTCTAGAAACACCCTTTTCATTTCCACTGTGTTCTTGTCACTCTGCACTACTGCTAACCAGCCTAGCAGGAAAGCAAAATGCTCTGAAGGCTGCTGGTGTGCAGTAGCCAATGCAGGTACTCTGCAAGATGATGTACTGCAGAAATAAGAAGGCAAACTTCTTTGTCCTGGCTAAGCTTCATGGCTGAGAGGCTGGGGCATGCTGTGAAGTGGAAACATAAATGAGATGCTTCTTGTAATGATGGTAACTGCAGGGACTAATGGTTGGCAAATCTTCCGCTTCGGTAGCTCAGAGAATTGATAAAGACCAAAAGATACTTTAGCTGGTACAGCCTCTGTCACTCGGTCAGAATCTGAAGGGAGCCAGTGGTTGAACGTTGTTTGATGGCCACAATGCTGTAAGGAGCAAGAAAAATGCAGGTTGTATGAGAGGTAGCAAGCTACTTTATGAAACTACAATTTGCTTTTTCCCCATCAATTCTTTATCTTAAACTTTGCTGGGGTGTCTGGAGCTGGCTGAGTGCTGATGTGATTCCTCTTGAGGGTCTGCCAGCCTCTCTATAAGTTACTCTTGAGTCCAAGCAATGAAATTGGCACCATTTGTCATCTTTCAGACTTTAAGTCCTAATGCCCATGTTTGTGCTGATAGTGGTGCTAACTTCTATTTGGAGAGCGTGTTAAAAAGCAGTTGAGTAGTTATTAGTGACTTGCTGTTAAACAGCATGGTTGTGCGTAACAGACAAGTCACTCTTGTGTCTGGAAAACATAAGGAAAGGAGGGCCAGTGTCATGATGAGTATGAAGCAGCCATCCCCACGCTTGTAGTCCTCGTTTGACACCAGGTGTCAAATATGTTTCACAAGGCTAGAAAGCCTTCAGTGCTCTGGAGGCAGGGCTGATGGTCTAGGAGCTTTCCTTAGTGTTGCTTTTTCTTACTATCCAAGTGATAACACTGAAGTCAGTATACATGGTGTCTTTGTACTTTCCACTGTTGTTATTTTTTTAAATTACAGCAAAATCTGGCAAGAATTTTGCCTGGGATGAGATGTTAGCCTATCCAGTACCTGCCTTATATCTGAATGAAAATGTTGTTGCAGAGACTAAATAGTGTTATTATCACAATTCACTTCAGCTTCACACTGGAGGAGACTTGCTGTTTCTAGTAATGCAACAAGCTTGAGGTCTTGGGGAGGGGACGACAGGCGAGGTGAGAATTGGAGGGAGATCCTTCAAAAATTCTGGAAGAATAGGTGAAGGTGCTGTTTCAGCTTTCTCTCTCCAAGTTAAGCTGGTTTTCTGCTTAAAACTTGTTGAAATTGTACCTCTCAGTCGCTCTGTAGTGGTACAGTTGGGCAAATTCACTGGATCAGAAAAGTAACCATTTCCTTCACTATGTGGTAATGATTTCTCTTTGAAAGGAACACCTGAGGGACACTCAGGTTATTCTTTTCTATCACAATTGGTAAGTAACCTGTAATGGATTTTTTAAAAAATGTTTTACTTTGCGTAGGCTTATTCCCTCAGTCTACTTACTACTATATTCTCAATATCAAGCACTACATTTGTGCTTTGTCCCCTGGGATTATCAGCTCTTAAACTCTGCCAAATATTCCTCCTACAGCAATTCATGTTACCTTAAACAAAAAGAAGATTAAAAACATTGGCTAGATCACTTGCAAGTTTCATTCTTTGAATCTCCTTGATATTTGTCAACTCATTTCTGCAAAATTTTTATCTTTTTAATTTTTTTTTCTTTTTAAATTCCAGAATTTTTTTATTTTTCCCATCTGTTATACACTTTAGACCTAGAATCAGGAAACATGGAGAAAATACAGCATGTCCTTTTGGTCAAAACCTTTCCTATTCCTTACCTTAAAGGGAGGAGAGTCAGGCAGCCAACTAGAAAAGACAAAATGAAACAGAAGCTGCTGTACCAGTTCAGTGTGTTTTGATACATCTTGTTGTAGAGTGTAGATGTCACTACTCCTGTGGTGACTAAAGACAACTGCAGCAGGACAAACACTTTACCTGTAAAACAAGAACATAGTTTGGTCCCGGAGAGAAAAAAACACTCTGGTACCTCCCTGCAGAATCCAAGATCACAACTGCATGGAAGAGTGATGTGGTCATTGCTTCACAAGTGCCAGATGTCATGGGCTTGCACCTACTGCTATTCTGGACCAGAATTAAATGACTTTTCCTTCTTTTAGGCATAGGACAAAAGGGGCATAGGACATAGGCATAGGACAAAACTAGACAAAACTTTTAGGCATAGGACAAAACTAGAAAACTGTCTGTTCAAACAGTCTAGATGCTGAGGTAGCTGCTTGGAAAAGCAGCACTAAACTGGGCAGCAAGAGCTCCTTTCCATAGGATGTAGCAAGGTAGTCCTGGGCTAGCATCTTCAGGACAGGAGAGATTTTAGTCAGGGCCTGCTTCTGCCCAAGGCCATTTTAACCCAGAGGTCCATAGGGTTAAAATTATAATAATGCCTAAAATTGGGAGGTGCATGTGATTTGTGTGATGTTTAGGGCAGAGGAAAGACAGAATCTGAGTTGAACCAGCTTTTTTGCTGAAGTGCACCCTTCTGTTTCTGCCATGGTGAATGGGGGAAGGGGAATTAACCCAGCCCTGCCGGGATGTGCAGACTGGGAGCAAGGGCAGGGTTGTGCGCTGAGCTTGCTGCCCTGGCAGCCTTCTCCAGCTGCACAGTGCCAGCAGCCACCACTGAAGGAGACAATGCTGCTACGGGGAGGCAAGGGCTGCTCTGCTGCATGGTCCTGCTTGAGAGCTGGTCTCCCGCTGTAATCAGATGCAGCCTGGATGGATCATGGTGGAGGTTAAAAACAACATTATGATTAATTTGGGGGGTGAGCTGCGCTATTTGTGGCAGGTAGGTGAGTTTGCTACAGAGCATGTTGAGGAGCACAAGCAGTAGGAATGAACTGGTGACAGAGCAACGTTGTGTTCATATGGCAGAAGGGAAAAGGATGCAAAGAATGGCTGTGGGAACGTGTTTGGAGGAGGCACGAGCAGTTGTGGGCCTGAGGTGTTATTTGAATGCGTGGTCAGTCCTGTCTGTTGTGTCTAAATCCAGCTCATCGAGGTAAAAACAGTAGCCTTCAATACGGTGTTTCAAAATACGTATATTTTACTATTTTCTAATACAACTTTAATAGAAAAGAATTTCTCCTCCTGTTTGCCAAAATGGGCCAATTTTTATGCAAAGCTTGTCCTTTGTTAGTTAAATCATGGTCTCACAGGAACAAATTGCCAGGTAAAACTTGGAGACATATTTACAGAGTGTAACTGAAAAAAGATGAAAGAAATCCATCTTTCCCAAAACCGGAAGTGAAAGAAGCCAAATATAAATGGTCTGTCACAATATTTCAACACAACGTCTTGCTTCTCTTGGTTTTCCCTGGAGCACTGTGTTTTTGCGCAGCACCTCAGATATTTTCCTGCCTTTCAGCTGCACACTGGTAGTAGTCTTTTGAAGCACATGCTGAAAATTTTGTGAATAAATGATGATGCAACAAAGGAGGAGAAGTTTGGATGTGACAATCTTGTCCAGCAAGTTTCTCTGCTCCTCCCTTCCCATTTGTGGTAACAACTGTCCTGGTTTTATTATGCAAAGCACAGATTGCAGCAATAATTTACTTTTCTCTTTGTACCTTAGGCTGAGTGGAGGGATTTGAGGGTTTTTTGATCAGTAAGGTAACCAAAATACTTACCATAGGACGATCCTTCAACGTGTTTGGATAACATGGACCTGATGGTTGGTAAGGGGATGAGGGCAAAGAGCATCACTGCCCGTGCTGCAATGCAAAGAATATGTAGTTATCATCAGTACCTTCTCCTTATCTTCCAACACAACCACCACTGCTTTTGAAGACTACGTGCCTCTGGCTTGGGGAGAGCCTTTGTTTCACATTTTCTTGTCCCTTGAGTACCAGAAAGAAGTACAAATCTTTGGTCGGAGTGTAGGTCCTCACTTCATCCAAGCGTTGATGGATAAGCCACCTATTGCTCCCACTAGCAGGGGTACTTTCCCCAAACCAGCCATGGTCTCTTGGTCTCAGCCTGAAATTCCAGCACAGATGGAATAGATAGCATTGTCCTTTGAGAGAGTGAGGCAGATGATTTGAGTCTAACCAGCAGAGAGAGCGTCCCACACTACGTGTTCTTCACAGGAACACTACCTTCATAACACTATATCTGTTTTCTACCTCGGTGCTTCTGGCTTGCAGTATTTTAGGCTTTCTCCAGTGCGGAAACTTTTGGGGAGCTAGAATTAACCTTACTGTCAGCAAAACCAATCTCAGTGAAGACCTTGGTCCATGTCTAGTGTAGCGAGGTGTTTCTGCAATGCAGGGAATAAGGATCCTTCACACTGTGTAGCAGCATGCATTCATGATGGACTTAATATTAAACAATCATATTTTAATTTTTTATCTTTTGTTCCCCAGCTTGATTGCCTAAACAAACAAAATCTCTTAAAAATTGCACTCAATGTTTATCTGAGTACACAAATATAGTATCCTACCATCTTTCCCTTTAGAATAACTTTGATTTTCAATTTCTCATTCCCTGTAGGGGTAGACAGAAAAATCGCTTCAGGCCATTTCTCTTATATCTTTTTCTCACTTTCAGAAGCAAAACCTCAAAGCCATGCAACTCTGTTTGTCAGATATGAATCATCCACCTCACTGCCACAACGGATGCAGTTCTTTGGTTTTGTTTTTTGTGTTTCTGCAGAGGCTGCCTCCCAACAATAAACTTGCCTTTCCTTCATCGTGGGATGCTGCCCCATCTATTGTTACCTGTCCCTTGGTCATTTATACATAGTGTAAGGTTTGTACACGACATTCTCATGGTATTTTAGTTGCTAAAGCAGCTCCAATGTTTCACTATTAAGTTTCCCATCGACAACAAATGCCTTAATGTCACAAAAATAAATCACATCTGAAGATGTTTGATTAACAGGAAACCTTTGCCAATTGTTTCTGTTGCAGCTTAAGCCTTACCTCACAAGAAGCAAGTGCTTCCCATTAATGCAGCGATGTGGTCTGACTGAACAGGTAGCCAGCAACAGTTACCACTCCCCTGCAGCGTGAGCATTGTTCCCCTGCTCAGATCCCGGCTATGACCAAATGATGAATTACAAGTCAACCGGCCTTAAACTAAGGTTTGGCAGGAGTGTATGCCTTCTCTGGATATTGTAGGGTGCCGAGTGTAAGAGTATAGAGTGAGATGTGGGGAGGGGGGAATGGTAATGAGGCCCTCCTGGGAATTGCTCATTTGATGGTCTGCCGAGCTCCCTGCTCAGTAACTCACTGTGAGGCAGAGCAAAAGTGCTTCTCCTGACACTGAAACACCCGAGCCCCTTTCTCAGGGTGCACTTGCTCGCGCGAGCAGCGTTCAACTCACCAATGTAGAACAGGAACGTCCACCGCACAAAGGCCATGATGAGGATGCCAGCACTGAAGGATATCACTCCGATCATGATCATGGTAATGTCCCTCAGGTATTTGGAGAACACAAATACCCCTAGGAAGCTGGTGATGAAGATGACATATCCAGCAGCATTGCCGTGGCCAATCTCTACGGCGTTCCAACTTAAAGGCTCCCTGAGCAAGAAGAGTGGGAGTACATTCATTGCACCAACGACAGCAAGGTCATAGAGGATTGCTGCTACAAACAGCATGATGATGATGACTTTCGAGGGTGATACTGGAGTGGAGCTGCTGCTCTCCAAAGGCTGGGAACTCCCTGCTGTTGCTGCTTCTTTGTGGGCTGGTAGCTGGCTGCCCACCTCCTCTGCACTCTTGGCTTTGGCTGGGCAGGAAGCTGCTGGCTTGGGGACTGTCAGGACAAAAATGCTGTAGAGGAGGCAGAAAGCATAGCAAGCGATGCTGCAGCCCACCAGCACAGTGCCCTCTCGATAGCGGTCACTGAAGCCAACAAATAGGTAGCCAGATGCCATGCTTCCCAGAAAGCCGGCGAGGCCATACACCAGCTCAATAATGATAAGCCGCAGAGACCTCCTGTTCTCGGAAGAGTGCAGGGATCCCAGAGCCATGACGCCTGCCCAGAGCGTGGTGAAACCGCCTGTCAGCCCATTGAAGGCAGCAGCCCCGTACATCACCTCGATTGGCCAGCCCAGCAGGATCAGGAGGAGCAAGAGAGTTTTGGAGCCCAAGTAGCCAAGAAGAGGGACACAGATGGGGATCTTCCGATGCATCCTGTCCCCTAGCTTGGACAAGCCGTAGGCTGATACTAGTGGGCTCAGGCCCAGGACTAGGTTGTAGATGATATAAAAATTAGAGACAGCCTTCTGCTGAGCATCTTCCAGTGCATGGGAGGAGGCAGTGGTGTTGGTCTGGTTGTAGTAGTTCTTCACCACCAGCAGCAGCGCCGTGTCGTAGAAGGCACTGGCCACTTGAGAACCTGCAACCACGGGCTCAATCCATGTCCTCATTGCTGTCACCCCTACCATGCTGCTGGTGACCGCCTCTTCTTGGGGAGAGCTGTTTTCAGGGAGATGCGCGGGATGAAACAGCTCCTCAGAAGGTCTGCTCTGGAGGCATGCTTGGAGAGGAGCAGTGGAGGAAAAAACAAAAGGTCATCCAGGCTGCACAGAGTCAGAGAGTTGTGCAAGAGATGATCTGGCTGGGAGGATATTTGCACCTCGCCTTGCTACGTATATACACGCACGCACATCCCTGCACTGCTCTGATCTCTGGCTCACGCACAAGAGGCTTTTGTACAGCCAGAGAACGCCCTGCACTCGCTGACTGCCCCTGCTCCTCTTCCTGGTGTAGTTTCAACAGACGTCAGATGACCAGGGGAATTTTGCTCTCCCGCATTAGGAAGTGAAAATGCCCTAATCAAGTAATTGCTGCAGTTTGGGGTGGTGGTTTATTTTTTGTTTGGTTTGTTATTTGGTTGGGTTTTTTTTTCCCTTTTGGCATCCTTCACGTGTCAGAGGACTCTGAGGGTGGCTGTGGGGGCGGGGGATGGGTGTGTGCTTTTTTTTGTCAGGTAATTTGCAAATTCCTCTTACCCCCAGGTCTTTTCCTTTTCTTCTACACAAATATGTTGTTGGCTCTTTTGCTTTTACCTGCTCCCATCTGCCCTGTTGCTGCATTGTGCCCCTTATGTCATTGTTGTTTCAGTAACGCAGTCAGGAAATTACACCACAAAGTAATTAAAAGGGAAAAAAGCCTATTTTTGGTAACCTCCCTCCCACGGCTGCCATGCTGCCTGCTGCATCCTTTGGCTTTACAATGTGGGAATTTCCATGAGGAGGAGAAAAGTCCCAATTTATCCAAAGGCATCCGTGACTGCTGTGTCCCACTAACCAGCCAGCTGAGCTGGAGGCTGGGGTGGGTGAGAGTCCACCTTCAGGGAACCATTTTCCAGTCCCAGCTCCTCAGGTCAGCGGCTGTGCCTCTCTGCAGATGCTGACGCCCCACGCAGCTTTGCAGCTTGAAGTCAGCCTCGGATTTTGCCGCTGCCCAAGGGGGTCAAGTGAAGCGAGCCGCTGCAAAGAGCTCAGGGTCCCTGCGGGGACGATGGTGTGGCTGGCCAGAGGCATGAGAAACTCCTGGAGCAGCGTATGGAGCAAGCAGGCTGCCAGCTCCAAGGAAGATGCTTGCGGTCCCAGCTGCAGGAAATACTTGGAGGATATTTGGCAGCCTCAAAAATGCTAACTTAAATGATAATGATCTCATTCTGCACTGGTTTAATGAATCATAACAGACAGAATAACATTCTGTTCTAGGAAGATTTATGACGATTACTTTAAAAAATAAATTAATCATTAATTCACAAAAGCAATGTTAAAACCTCCATCTGTTGCACTCTCTATTTATTCAGGTGACATTTACTCAGTGTCTGTGTACTCATGGCTCAAGAGTTTCATTTTTTCACTCTTAGTTTGGTTGTGCAATAATTTTTGGTTTATATTTCGATTCAAGGAAAAAAGTCTCAAGAACTAACAGGGAAAGGAGTGGGGAATTGTCTGCTGGAATGACTTGCTGCT
This sequence comes from Burhinus bistriatus, assembly GCA_013397275.1. NCBI lineage: Eukaryota > Metazoa > Chordata > Aves > Charadriiformes > Burhinidae > Burhinus > Burhinus bistriatus. The sequence goes on along the minus strand of VYXH01009637.1, from coordinate 324,867 downwards.
AGACAATTTCAGTTTCAACAGAGAATTTGGGTTTTTGTCAGGCCAAAAGACTCCTAGCCAGCTGTAAGATTAACGTGGGTTGTTCCAACAGTTGGCTCTTTTTTCCCCCCAGATTTTCTGCAAAAGGTGTCTAGTTTCTTTAGTTTTTATTCAGAATTGGGACAAATCTTTTTCTCCAAACCCTGCAACATTTCCAGAGGATGGAAATTCCAGACAGCCTTACTAAAAACCCCAAAGCATCAGCCTGTGACTAGTTTAAGCAGCAAATGCAACCAGAGGAATTGCCATGTTTCACTTCACCTGGGGAGCCCTGCCTCTCCCACCAGACATTTGAGGGAAAGAAAAATGACTTTGTCCCATTCAGGCTTCAGTGTGGGATATGAGTTATCTTGGAGTGCAGAGGTATGTTACAGGCACTGTGCTTGAGAGACTGCAGATCTGCTCAACTCTTAAATAAGGGATATTTTTCTTCCACACTTTGTTGCATATACAGCCTTCTTGGCTTATTCATCTGACACTCTTGACATTTAGGTGATACTGTGTTATGCTTAATGCTCTTCAGGCCTAGATAGCTAACGAACTGTGCTAAATGCCATTAGTGATCTCATGAATTACATATATATTTCCAGGATATTCTGAGTTTTCATTCACATTAAATGCACTTTTTACAACTAGTTCACGTGAAAGGATGTAATTTCATGTCAGTAATTGCAAAACAGTGAGTGCTAAAGTAACAGTTTAACCCAGGCTCTAGAATATTTCCCACTGCAAAATACTTTTCATGAATACCATATTCACTTGATGCCACAAACACTTCAACGTTGCTATTCTCTAGCATCAGCTTTTCTGTGGGGCCCAGTTCTCATATTACTAATATTTATAGGGACATTTGCATCCACTTTAAAATAAGTTTGTGCGGCATAAACGCTGTGGAGTCTTAAGAGAGTGGCCCTCAGCATTTAAGAAAAATGCACCTACAGAATCACTGAGACTAGTCTAAAAGCAAAAATACACTGCTGTAGCCTGCTGGAAAAGGAACGCATTGTTTTAGGGCATCCCTCTCTAGAGTTGTCTTGTCTGGAGGCCCACTAGAGGCCAGGTCAGCACCATGTTGCAGCAGCTCTTGGACATTTGTCAGTCTGGCCGAGTAAAGGTGTTTAATATCTCCCTGCGTCAATGTTATACATTCCTATGCAGAATCACTTTTTCTTTCTTTAAACCGTTTATGACAGTTACATCACTACTTCTTTCTGAACAGGGTTGCTGTAGGGATTTCAGTATGCTGGGGCAGAGGGGCTTGGCAGGTACCAGCATTTTGGAGCTTGGTCTTCAGCACTCCTCGTCTCAAAAGGTCCTTTTGACATCCAGCACTGCAATCCAACGTGGGCATGTAAGCCCTTTTCATCTCCCTCACCTAAGCCTGCTGACAGGATCTGTGATGTACAGTCCCTGGCTGGCAGGACATTTAGCCTCTGAGGTGGTAAACCGCCTCTGTAACTCCTCCTCCTCCTTGATACATGCAGATTGTCCTGATGCACGCTGTGGCTTCATGGCAGTGGCAAGGCGGGGAAACACGATGGGACTGGGAAGTGCCTGGGCCTGAGCCTGGATGGAGCTGCTGTCACGTTGCAGCGCCGGAGAGAGGGAGAGCTGGTTGAAAACACTGAGGAGACACATCTATTTCGGTGACGGCCTGTTTTCCTTCAGAAAATACATCTTTGTCATAAATGACCACAGACTCTAATGCCAAGCTGTGCTCTTTCTCTCTGTGGTTTGGGAGGTTGGCTTCCTCACTGGGTGGCGTTTAATTATATACTGCCCCTGTCCTCACAAGGGCTGTGGGGTTCTGCTCGTAGAGCTGGGGTAGGTGAAGGGGGACTGAAGGCTGCATGGAAAGCCGGGTGCATGGGGCAGGGGCAGTGGCTCCTGGCAGCTGCTGCATTACCACAGGGATTTGGCATCCTGGTCCAGGGCAGCTGTCTTGTGGGATCCAGAGCCACCTATAGTAGATGCTAATGCCTGGTCACCCCATCAACCTTGTTTCAGTGGCTCTGGAAAACAACATCCAGGCTGTTTGGAAAATCATGATGCTGGTGTTAGTGTCTGTAGCACAACAGCTGGTAAGTCCACCATAAAATGCAGGACCATGCTCTTATGGGTGCACCTTGAGGTGTCTCAGACACCAAGACCCCTGGGCCAGCGGTCTGGCATTCAGGAGGCGCAGCACCACCAGACATGTTGAGATCACCTATGGGGATGTCTGGTCTTCTCTGCTGCTCACGGAAGGAAGAGGCAGCCCAGGCCACAGGCAGACCGAGCACATGGCACCTTGTTCCCCCATGCCTTGGGGCCTCATCCATTGCCCCACATGAGCGAAGTCCAGGCAGTGCAGGCTGCAAAAAAACTGGAGAATGGGTTTACTCCATGGACAGATGTCATGGGATACACTGACACGAAGCACGCTGGGGAGGGGTGACACCATGCCAGGGAAGGGGAGGTCCACCATCTTTCCCTTGGAAGAAGTTGGTGTTCCACACTGCTTTGAGAGCAACATGGGAGAGCAGTGAGGAGCTGAAAACAGCAGCACTAATTTCCTTTGGGGCAGATGCTGGCTGACCAAGCAGCTCCAGAAATCTGCGTTTTCTTGCTTTCACCCCCAGGTGTCATGTTTTTTTCTATTTTTCTCATTTCAGAGTTTCCTGCTTATCTGGTTGGAGTCTCCTGTGGGCTTCTCCCTCTGCTGGAAAAAGAAAACACAGCATCCTCTACACACACTTTTTGCTGAGTTGGCTTCTTTTTTCTTTAGCTTGAGGAATTTAGGCAATTAATAGTGCTGACAGATAACCGTATGCCTTAACATTAATCCTCTCCATGGAAGCAAGTAAAAAAGGTTCTTGCAGTACCTGGTGCCTGCCTGATCAGCTGGACTACAGAACAAATCCTGCTGTAGTTCTTAGATAAGCCCCAGATAATCCTGGTGCTAAATGACTTTTTTTGTGTGCACATCCTCCATTTCATTAATATTCATGTCTTTTTTAAATTGTTGTCAGCATACATGGGTTTGGCACGGAAGCATCACAAAGTTCAAGAGTGTGCAAGCAGCAATGGACTTGAGAAATGGGATGAAACAAACCATCCTAGAACTACAGCTTAAGCAACCCAATATTGAATAAGGCAAAAGCGGACAGTCTGGAAAATTGAAATAACTATAGCAAAAACATGACTATTAAAAAATTTCACTACTGAATGAACTACAGGGAATAATCTGTAAAAACTCACTTCAAAACCAAAAACTGCCCTCCCCTTCCCAAGTGCTCTCCAAAGCTATTTAGAAATAAGTTTGGTTATCTACTTCACATTTTCATTTTTTATGTAGGTCTAGAAGCTTTTATGGCAATAGTGAATGGGTACTGAAAAGCCTAAAAACACATCTAAGTAATGATAACTTTGAGAAAAGGAATTAAGGGTGAGTAAAAGCTCTGTAGAAGAAGGAGTGTGTAAGTAAGTTTGACTTGGGATTTATGAGATTGGAGAGGAACTGTGTATTAAGTGTGGATGTGAATTAGAGGAAGACTATATACAGAGCATATTGGAAAGGCTAATGCGGNGAGAAGAAAAGAAGAGCAAGGGAAAGAGGAGTACTAATTTTTCTGGGTTGGTACAACCTTTGCTAGATAACTCAGCCCTAGCCAGGTACAATTTCAGGGAAGGAGTATCTCTGCATAAGCCTGCAGCTCCATGGAAGTAAGAACAGCACCTGTCAGAGGACATCAGGACAGTGGAGGGAAAAGGGATGAATGCACCCCATTTTCCAGGGTGAGAGGTGGAAACAATCAAAAGCATCATAAATGCTTAAAGATACAGGTTCTGCCTCTTCCTTTGTGTAAGGCATAGTGCTTTTTGAGGCGAGGAAGGTAGGGAAAATATTTCTTTAAATCTTAGTCCTTCTGAAGGCACCCTTGCCCGGTAATCCAGCTGTTTTCACCTGACAGATCTCAGGTTAGCCATTTGCATGACTAAATTTGCATTTTGAAGGCAAGTAAAGCAAGAGCTGAAGCCATCACTTGCAGTAAGCCCTCAGTGATACCCACCTCGGATATTCAGAGCAGGCAGATGGTAACTCACTCCTCATACTCTCTCTCTGTTTACTCTGCCAGGCTAGGTCCTGAGCATAGAAATTGGCAAGAAAGATTAACTATGGTTTTAGTCACTTGGGTGTTTAAATTTTCCAAGCTATTTTATGCACAACATCCTGTCAAACACATTCATGTCATTTGTTTAAAAAAACTCAAGAAACTGCATACACAACCCAAAAGTTGCACATTCTGGTGACATTTATGAGCCTCGCCACCCACTTTTTCCACGTGGCAGCTCTTCCAGTGGGGAGTGTTTACTGAACCTCTGCAGCTCAGAAATAAAAAGCACAAGAAACTTGATAACAAGGTCTCAAACCCTTTCCTTGATTACAGAGCACTCTCTGCTCAGGGCCAGGCAGGTCCTCCATGGACCACTTGCAAGCCCCTCAGCGCAGCTGGTGGTGGCTGCTGAACACAGCCCAAGGCAGTTTCGGGGTACCAGGTTGTACAGCAGTGTGTATCACTGTTTGTCACACTGCAAGCACTCCCCAGCGCTTGTTGAGGCAACCTGGCATTACTTGGCACTGCGGAGGAGGGATAATCCTGTTTTTTAACACATGTGGCATCCACGCCTGGCTAATTAGCCAGCTTGCAGCCTGAGGGTAGGGGCACTTGTTTGGGGCTGGTAGGGTGGAGAAGTCCCTGGGACAGCAGGGAAAGGCACCAGCATCCTTCATGAAGGTGGCTGGAAAGCTATGGGGGACCATGTCCATACCTGCTTTGCTGCAGGGTACTAGTGGAAAATCACACCGATGAGGTAATCTTCTTGAGATGAGAAAGCAGAGGTGCACCTTGGTGGGCAAGTCCTCCCTGGAAAGCAGCAAGGGCTGCTGAGGCTCTGCAACCCCATGCAGAGGTGTCACCTCCACTCAACACCCAGGGAAGGTGTGCCTGGGGTTCCCCAGGCCCGCAACTCTGCATCAGACAAGGTGCTCCAGGAGAAAGCTCCAGTTGCTGGAGAAAGCTCACATACATAGGGCAATGCAGGTCTCTTCACATGCTACTTGTGAGAATTTCAGCTAGCACCCTCCCAGGCAGCTAGTGGTGAACAGCCTTGGCAAATTTTGTGTATCCTTAGGACTCCAGTATGTGTACAAAGAGACATTAATGGGAATAAAATATCACATCTCTTGTCCTTTCTCTGAAGGGTCCCATTGTATCTGCAGGAAATTTTGGAGTTGAAGAGGGGTATTGGGTAAAAGGTACCAGGGAAACAAGAGAGGCTGGGCAGCTTTCCAGCAATATTATTGCTGCTAACTTTTTCCAGGCTGCAGTTTTTCAGTGTCTATCAAGCAAGAATAAATTTATACACAATTGTAAATTTTAAGCTGTGTGGCAAGACAGCTGCTGTAACTGGTGTTTCCTGTTCCCTTGCCCCTTCATTTCAGCACTCTGGGGTATTCAAAGTTTTGCTGAACTAAGACTTTGCTTTTATGCCCTGCTGTGTAACTGCTGAATTGCCCATACTGGTCGAGAGCAGCACTGCTTCTTCCCACAACACCCTCTGCATTTCCTGGTGAATTCCTCTGAGTAGTTTCATACCTCCTGCTACCTGCACGTGGCCAGTGGGGAGACATCTCCCAGCTGCTCTACCCATTTCAGCATGGCTTTGCACAGTGCACCTCGGTCACCAGCTGAGTGCCAGTGATGCCCTTGAAAGCAGGACTGCTAATGACTGATGAGCTTCCCAGTTGTTGCAGGACTCGAGACACTCTTGTTTGCTGAAAATCAAGAGGACATGGCTGAGGGCCACATCAAGTGCATGTGCTTCCCTCCAGAAAACCTTGATTTTCTTGTTCTGCTGTAGATGAGGTTGTTTTGCTACTGCAGGGCTTGGACCATGCACAGGTGACGTGGCCTTGTGCCTCTCATTGCCACATGTGATGCACTTCCACTTTCCACTTTCTGTGGGTCAGTAGCTATTCCAGTTCAACACCTTCAGGGGTTTTGTGTTGGACATCACCTCCATGATGCCAGCGGGAGCTGTTACCAGCTAACAAGTCATGCCTGGGCATGAGCTTTCAGGCACCCTCTGCAAGGACACATAGCCATGGAAGCCTATGGGAAAGCGGGCAGATGCCTACAGAGTAAACTGAGAGAGTGACCTCACCGACATTTAAAACCACACTGATTTAATACTTCTATACAGGAAGAAACAAGGGATTAAGCGAGATTTGAAAAATAAAGCCCTTTGGGGCACTGAAATGCTGTTTTGATCCTTTAGTGCTGGGGCATCTTGGTAATAAATTCCTTAGAAACATCCTGCAAAGCTTTGACAGACTATATTGACTTATCTTTTAATTTATAAACTCAAAGGTCTGCATGTCAATAAATTATGGGGCTCATGAGCAATGATATCATTCAGCTATTTCCTGACTCCGTTCTGCTGAAGACTGACTCAGCAAACAGTGGCCAAGAAGGCCAGCTGAGCTGAATCTTGACCTGCACCACTGTAGTCTGGACCTGGCAGCATGCGAGATCCATGCTGTAACTGGCAGAGTTTTTTGTCTGGTTTCCAGAGAGCTTGGGTAAATACGCTTTTTGCCATACAGCTTCCACTCCTGCTTAAATATTGTCTGAGCATGCTTTCAGCTGGCTTCAGAAATGGCTCCCTACATGAACAATTTCCATGAGCAAGATTTTCCCCTATTTATCTTTCTCGTTTCCACTGTTTATATCACTCCTCTCTGACCTGCATTACTTATACCCCTCTCCCTCCATTCCTGCCAGAAATTCTGACTTTATACATCAAGTCCCACAACTTGCAATGAACTTTCTCTGTAAAAACAACCCTCTCCACATCATACAAGCTCAGTCTACCTTCTCTGCAGCACTCCATGGCTGCAGCTTGGTTCAGTTGTTTTCTTCAAAAACAGCGTTAAAGAAATGCTGTAATCATGCCCCTTTTGGCATGAGTAATCAACCAAGAGAAGGTTTTTGTTTTGCCTGGCTGTCCCCCAACACACTTTCAAGTCAACCCCACTAACGTACCCACATCATTTTATAGTGCATTGGCACAAACTTAATCCATGGGCTTCCAGCTGAGTTCAGTGCTGTGTAGCCCTCAAAGAACAAGGTCCTTAGAGGTATTTAGGTTATCTAAATGCTTTGGTACATTTGGATCTGTTCCACTTAAGGTTTATCTCATGGGTCTTGGTTTACCCATCTTCCATGGAGTGCTTTGGCAAAGAAGTTTAAATCCAGTTAATCTCAGGAAAGGAAACCAGCCTTGGAAGGAGCCTGACTGGAGGCTGATGGGGCCTTGCAGTGGTGGTCAGTCAGGGACCTGTGGTTGGGGACGTGGTCTGATAGAGTGTCTTATCCATCCCGTGAGGCTCAGTGGAAGCAGGGTGAGATACTTGTACTCATGGGAGCCATCTAATCTTGCTGCCCAGAACCAGCAACATTTTGGGTGTGGGTAGCATCATATGGATACCAGAAGGGAACAGTGGAGGACAAGGAAAAGGCAGGGAGCAGGAAAGGGTAATACTGTGAAATCTGGGTCCACCCTGCGCTGGTAGTGTACCCCCAAGCTGTACTCCTAGAAGCAAATAAGCCTTACCAGGGAGTGAGCAAGCACCCTACTTTAGCACCTTCCTTCTTTCACTACAATTAAGTAGGGCTGAATACTTTCTGCCTCCTCCACGCAATGCGGGGGTGACAAAGCTGCCCAGCAAGTCAATTCCCATTGTGTATCAGGAAACTCCACCTCTCTCCATGGAAATGACGCTTTGCAGAGACGCAGGCTCTTCCCTCCGTTCTAATGACTGGTTGTAAGTTTGCAACACTTTTGAAGCCTTGCAGGAGCGCTGTGAAGTACTGCTTCACCAGGTTTATGTCGTTATCCATGTGTTTTTGCTAGCATTTTCCTGGCTTCTTTTCTTTCACTGCAGCTTATGACTTGATGCTCATTTTAACGTAAGGCTGAAAGATTTCAGCTTTCCCAGATGCTACAAGAAGTGCTTGTTGGGGCCATTTCGACGTAAGCATCCCACCTCACTCTAAGCCACAGCCTCTTGCCGTCAGTGACACCCCAAAGGGGAGTGCATCGCTCTGGTCTCTCAGCTGCAGCCCAACGTGAAACCCTCCTGTCTTTGTGGAACAGTTTGCACCCTCTTACTCTTCCCCTCTGCCCTGCATACACCTTCCCAGCCAGCAACAGTCCCCACAGCAAAAGGTCAGTGCAGCACAGCCCCTTGCAAAGTGTTTTGTATGCTCAGCCACAGCCCTGCACCAAGCTGCCTGCCGAGGCAATACAGAGTTTGCAATTGTTCCCCAAAAGGGCTGCCTGGGAGGTCTGGTGCACCCCAGAAGTTCGTACAGGAGGAGGCAAGCGCAGGGCACTGGGTGTCCATGCTAAGCACAGCAGCATTTTCTGAGGTCCCCATCCCAACTATCTCCCCCGGGAAGCTCGTGAGATGTGCCATGGCTGTCATCCTGACCCTAAGAGGGCTTGCTGCATTAGTAACACGAGTACCTTACTAGTGGGCTTGGCACTGATGGGGCCCTGAGACTGATGCCAAAGCATCAGTCAGCATGTCCATCCCGGATATTGGCTGTTCCCAGAATCTGGCTTCCAGGGGACATCCTTTGACATTAAGGTCTCCCCATGGTCAGTGCAATCTGCCCTCCAGGTGCCACTGCTGCTGCACAATTCCCTGCCATGCAATCCTCCCCATGCAGTTTGCAGCAATGGACAACATGATAAAGTAGCTTTGCAACCTTTTTTCTTCCTTCATCAATTTTTCTCGCCACTACTGCCACACCCCGGATTGGAACAAGGCCCGAAACACTTCCAGCTCCTGGTGGCACACCACCCTGAATTCACTGCAGAGATGACACATTCCTGGGACTGAGCAAGAGCTCTCACATGTACGCCACATTTAGTGCTTACTGTAAAAGCTTTCTTCCTGGAGACCCCCACTGATAAAGCAGTGGGTTAGGTTGCCAATTAATCATGGCTCAGCCAGAGCTAGCAGCAGACCCCGAGATCTGGATGACATTTGGGTTTTTTTGCTGTTGTTGGATTTTTTTGGTTTTTTGTTTGTTAGTTTTTAAATTTGTTTTTTTCCCCCCTGTGTTATTGCTGATGTGACAGGATAGCCCTTGCCCATGTGGAATGCTGGGTTACTGTTCAGTCTTTAACCTGGGGAGGAGTGCAGGGCTGGACCCACACACTGCTAATAGCTTCCTGGACTGCCCGTCCTAGTCAATTCAATAACTAGGACATAGTTGAAAGTAATCTTTAGTGCTCATGTCCATGCTAATATTTGTAGCTCTGATCCTGCCTAGCCCTGTCCCTCCTCTGCTACAGCTTGTGGTGCTCTGGCTTGACTTTCTTACACTACAGACCCCATTTACAGATTTATTTTTTTTTAATCTCCAGTTCCCACTCACAACTGAAAACACTGTACTGAATGCTCTCCCTTCTTTTAAAGCAGTTTAATCAAACCCACCTCTGAAGAGATCTTTTGCCTCTCCATTTGCTTTGCCATTGTGCTGAGGCCTCTTAAAGCCACCTAGAACTATTAGAGGCACAATATCTTTACCTTATATGGGACTATGCCAGAAATGATGGATAAAATGGCTCTTTTATAGTCCTTAACTACTTATATGGGATAAGTAGTGGGATAATTATACGTGATCAATAGTGGGATAAGTATGTGGGTTAAGTATATGGGATAAACTGGCTCTTTTATAGTCCTTAACCTTATATGAGACTATGCCAGAAATGATGGATAAAATGGCTCTTTTATAGTCCTTAACCACTTTGTAAAAATACTCTAAAGCTTGGTGCATGCCATTTTGGCTACGCAATAGGTGACAGGCATGTTAGGTATCCTAAGTGTGTGTTAAACAAATACCAACCCCTGGTAACAGCAGAACGCATTGCAAAAATTCCTGAGCTGCTGCCACCCACTGGCGTCACTGCATTCGTTTTGCAATGTCTAAATGCTCCCTTGCAAATGTTCAATTTCTGCTTTTAATTCTCATAAAACCCAAAGGACAGATCTAGAAGGAGTTTCCTTTCCCACTGTGTGCCAGTAAGTCCAATACACTATCCCTCCCAGCACAGAGCACGGAAAGGCAGAGAAGACAAAAAGCCTCTTCTGTGTTGAAAAGACTATAACCTCTCTTTCTTCATACACATAGAGACCAGAACTGGTAGATAAATTATCAGGCTTGTTTTCTAACCCGTTTTCTGACTTCCAGCAGTATTTATGAACTGGAAAGCAAATCCACATCTGACTTTTCTCTCTTGGCATTTCTGATACCGTGTGCACAGTGGAGAGGTAGGCTCGTGTTAGGGAGAGCACGGACTGAATTGCTGCTCTTGGCCCTAGCCAACTCCCACCGAAATCATCAGTGTCCTCCTCCTCCCGTGGGCTGTGGAGCAGGGTTATAATTAAACGCCTGACTATTCCTGCCACAGGGAGGGGCAGAAGCTAGTGTGAACCTGACTGGTCCCCAACAAGTCCCCGTGGCCAGTCTGCAGCTGCCATGCACCTGGTGCCACGGCACCTTCCAGCTCTTGGTGGCAAATGTGATGGCATCTTCCTAGCGGGGGTGAGGGATGGGGTCTCTCCTGGTCTAGCTGGCCATGAAAGGGGGGGGAAGGGCCTGCGGCAAGGGGCAAGCGTCTGTCTGCTGCATCTGGGCATGTGAGAAATGGATGACTGGATGAAACGATGTGCTTTGCCGTGCCAGATGGCAGGGACCCTGCCGGTGTGAGGGAGTCAAGGTAAGAAAGCTCGTGTAATTCATTGCGAAGCAGATCTCGCCTCAGCAACCCTCCAAAAGCATGTTAATGGGAAAGAAATACTAAGGGACGCTCTTGTATCCGCAGCTGACAGCACCAAGTGGAGAAAAGATCTCTCCTGCCCCTAGACAAAAAGAAGCAGAGTCAAGGGCGGAGACACTGACCACCTTGGGAGGTGGGAGACAAGCCCCTGTCCTCCAGCTGCGTGCTGCTTGTGGGGGTAGACCTTTGTGCACGAACATGAAGAATCAGGCAGCGTTATAGAAACACAACACAGGTTTCTGTTTTAATGAGAAAATAATTATATACTTGCATTGTAGGCCTCACAGTCACTATAAAACAGAAGCAGGATAACATTTAAGTGGTTAACATACAGAAAGCCAGGTATTGTTGAAACTGGTTGATAAGTCATGACAAGGATGCCGCCTTTTGGTTGCCAAACATGTCAATGCTACTGTATTTTCCTTCAGATAATGTCATTATGGAGAAAGATGAAGCCCAAACTGGCAGCTTTTAAAACAAATTGTTCAGAAAACCTGCACTGTAACCCCAAAGTGATTATAATCACAAATGCTAATGCTTAACTATTTCTCAATACACAGTTTCATTAAAACCAGTCTTTGCCACGGGAAAGGATCTGAGCATTTCTTTTGTGGAGACAAAGTTAACTCTGCAATAGTGCTCTTTTGTTGCATTTGATATAGTTATATATAGATAGATATGTATTACTGGCGTATACTTATAAACACCTAAGCTTGGTAGCATGCAAATGAAATAACAGAGGCAAGTAAACTGCATCGCACTCGTGTTACCACAGCAGTGAACGTATGCTGCTGACTACGAGTGTCCATAATTTCTGGAAGAGAAAAACTCTGCTGGGTGGAAAGTTTGGCTGTCCTGCACTGATACATGCAAATACTTTTGTCTCAGGGGCTGAAAGCAAATGCTTCTAGTGCAGAAGACTCCTGCCTGGCCTCTCCCCACCACCACATCCCCTTTCTAGGGGAACAAATTAATTTTCACTTCAAAGATTGAGGGCCAATTGTTGTGGCAGGGGAGGATGTGGCAAAGTGTGAAGAGATGTCTTGCGACGGGTGATCAATGCCACTGGCTTCCAGTGAGACAGCAAGAGGAAAAAACAGCCCCAGGCTAAAGAAAATAAAAGATGCAGGTTCCTGGGAAGGCAGCCCAGGGTTGCCCCAGTTTCAGGGAGCAAATGTTGGAGGAAACTCCAGACAGCATTGTTTGGTGCAAGACCACCTCACCGTAACTCCAGGGGCTGTCTCCTCTGCTCAAGAAACCCCTTTTTCCCAGTCTTACTTATGATCTCCCCAAGGGTGGAGGGAGCTAGGACTCCTCTTGGTACAGATGCGCAGAGCTCACGGATGCAGCTACATGACATACGGTGCCACTAGAGTGCTGCATTGGTGACGTTGCCTTTCCTACAGTCTTATGGTAATGACCCATCTCCAGACATGAATCACATATCACTGTTGATTGCCATGTCTGAACAACGGGTCCACCTCATTAGGTACGTAATTCCTTCATAGGCATGGTGCCTCTCCATGCACCTGGGTTTGGAGAGCATCCTTGAGATAATCTTGCTGCCCTTATCACGGTGAACACTCAGTTCAGCAGGGTTTTCTTCCGTTCAATAGCACTTAGGGAGACAATTGACAGAACTGAGCTAACGAGTATATATAATTGTATTTGCTACAATTCCCTGAAAATAAGCCTCAAAATGATAGTGTCCATGGACAGAAATCACATGCTGGAGTAANAAGCACCAGAAGTATGTTCACAGTATTGGTACTCACTTTAAATGAGCTCACTGTTCCAGGATGAAACAGTGCAGCAGCTCAGGAAATCAAGGAAAGGCTTACGGGAGGACCAGTATCCTGGCTGATGATTTTTTAAAAAGATGTCAAAATAATAATTGTTTCTTTATAAAAAAGACAGAATATTTTATATAGAAAAAAGCTCAGTGTCTTTTTTTTCTGTCACCTCCCAAACTTGTTGGTTTCTAATCCAGAAATTATGGTTCCCAGTTGTAAAATACTCCTATTGTATTGCTTGCGTGAAAAGAAAGAGTAAACCCGCAGCCTCTATACTACATACAAATACAAAGCACAAGAATAAATACCACATTTCTTTTCCTAATTGTCAGCTTACAAAACTGGTCAATACTTTGCAATTGTGACTCATGCAAATACCATGTTGGGTCAAATTTTAATATCACAAATACTGCATTAACTCAGTGCCTTGTTTTTATATCCCCTTTGAGAAAAAAACAAAAGAAATGAGCACTCACCCATATAGCTGGTAAACAGCTTTAGAGAAAATAATCAGTACACGCACTGCCATACACTTTCTGGTATGCCAGCCTCATGCACACGCCTGCACTCACACGTGCACACACATGCCCACACGCACACACAGATCCACACTAATCCTTCACTGCTGATCCCAAGCCTAAGCAATAACTAAAGGCTCTATGGTTTGCTTGTAGCACTGAAAACACTGGCTGAATGGTAAAAGTAATGTTTTCTTCCCTTGTCTGCTTCTCCTTGCTCACTCCTTCCAACACATTATGCCCTTTAGCTTTTTTGTTGCCTGGAAACGTGAAGCCTTCCACAAAGCACTCTACTTCAAAGGCTTTTTATGTTGTATAAATATAGTTGAAGACATAACTATCTTTCTTCTTTATTTCATACCTCTCTCTAGGCCAGAGTCTGGCTTAGTTCAATTATTGCGTCATTTAAAAATTAAATGTCCTTTATTTGTATCCCTTTCCCACTACCTTTCTACTTCAAATTATCCATCTTGGTAGATTTTACACATGTGCCATTCTTTTCCCTCCCCACCATCAAAAAATAGTTGTCAACCGCTAAATACAGATTTTCTATTTAGAAACTTTGTTACGTAAATATGCTCTGAGAACCTGGAGCTCAGGTGATACTGCAAGCATACAGGATCCTAAAGCTAAGGTAATCCATTTGGCTTAGCTCTCATCCCCATCTATTCCACTCCTAAATTGTGATGGCTTGTGTTTGCAACACAAGGACTGTTTTACTGAGTCTACTGGATTGTACATTTGCAATTACTGCCTCCCTGTTTTTTTGTGGGGTTTTTTGTTTCTTGTTTTTTTTTTTTTCCTTTTAAACAGATAGATTACTAGAAGGGGGAGCAGAACCCACTCCCCTAAAAGACCCACCCCAATCCCAAACCCAACCCTTCAGTGCCCTCAAAGAAATAGCAACAGAGGGCAGTATCGTGTTTTGTAGTTGGATAGAGTACACCGAAGTAACGCTGACAGTCTCGGTGCAGCGGCTCTGGGAGGCGAAGAAATTGCAGGAGCATCCGATGGGAGCTGCTGGGGGGACGGTGATCCTGGGGGCAAGGCAGGGCTGTCATTTCGGTTAGTGGGAAGCAC
>VYXH01009637.1:266384-297481 GCA_013397275.1 Burhinus bistriatus | reverse complement strand
AGTCAACAGCAGAAGAAGCATTTTCAGCAGGGTTTGAATGAAGAAACAGTTTGGAATGAAGTTAATGAAACATCTGGTAAATCAGGGTGGACATGGGCTTTTAAAACACTCTGTCTTCCTGAAATGCACTACACCAAAACACTACAAAATCTTTTTACAAAACCTAGAAGAGTTACCAAACAATACAATGCAAATTTAACCTGCCACTATCATTTACAGTAGTATCTGGCTGAGTTACCCCCATTCTCTCCTACGTGACACATTTCAGCGATCTGGAAATGTTTGTAAGATTCTGGAAAACCAAAAGCTGATTTTTTTTCTGGCTCAGACAATACAACACATGGGATACCACTACTGTACACCAGGGACCACACGCCCGATGTCCAAAGGCGGCACCTGGTTAAGTGGTGCTGACTTTTTCTCTTCTTCCAGTGCTTTTCATCTTTGGAAGCATGAAAGGCTTTGGGTTGGTCCCTGGTGCTACTCCTCCCTGCAGCTGCGTCCTGCAAGTTGCAGAGGCTGCTCCTGGAGGGAGACCTGTGGCAGAGCAGGATGGGGTCTCTGCCCCACACACTGCTCGTTCAGACAGGGCCCTTCAGTCTCCTGGTGGGAGGAAAGTCAGAGAGAAGTCAGGTTGCTCTCTGACTGAACCCATTTCACCCAGGGGACCCTGTTTTAGGTGGAGTAACCCCAGCTGAAGAGCTGGGTAAAAGACAGGCCAGAGCAAGAAGATGAGCAACGAGCTGCATGAGAGCTCAGGGGGTATACAACCCACGCTTCTCTGGGAAGGACAGCCTGTGTTTCTCATCACCAGGCATTGATCTGGGGTGAGCCGCCCACCTTGCCCTGGTGAGAAGGATAAGGATGACGGTAGCAGGTTGTGGGCATGGGAATAAGGTGCGGGGGTCCTCAGCTATGACAGGAGAAAGCAATGCTGAACCAAAATCAGGTTACCTTTTCCACGGCACATCAGCTCTTTGAAATAAAACAGTTCAATGGATGGGAAAGAAAAAAGGAGAAAAAAAACTCACCTCAAACCCCTTACAAATATATGAACTAACTAGAAGGGTTGTGCAGATTTCATGAAACTTCCTTTGCTAAGACAAATGAAAACCTTAGCTGCGCCTCCAAAAAGCATCATGACAGTGCTAGCCACTAGAGAGCAGCCTTGAAACCTCCTGTAAGAATCAGCAGGATTTACTCCTGAAGGGAGAAGTGAAACCTGAGTTGACACTGCAGGTCTTTTACAAGAAACCCCTTTGCCGGGCTTGTTTCAGTTCTGATCAGTACGGAAAAACCCAGCATCGCTAGTTTCTCGTTACAGGCTTAGCTTAAGCTGGCTGATGCAGGGATGAGGCTGGGAATTCATTCCCTCTAAAATCACCGCACCGGAGATGGAAGGGGGAGTTTCTATGGGCCCAGGTTCTCCTCTGGGTTGCATCAGCACCAGCTCCACAGACAACCAGGAGTTACGCTGCCAAAGCAGGGGCCAACAACAGGTCCTGAGCTGCCCAGCTGCACTGATGCATGACAGCTTTGACCGCTCAGCAGGAGACAATAGGAACAATCGTCACCTTGCCCATTAGGTCCAGTGGGTAAAAAAGTCTGCTGAAAATAAAAGGCCTGTTAAGGGCCAGATATCTTTCTGTTTTACTTCATTCTTACACTAAAAAGTAACTGCCTTGGACGTATGCAAGTAATGCAGAAAGAATCAGGCTTCTGAGATGTCTGCCCAGCTTTTGCTTTCCCCCAGGGATGCAGACACATCACAGGATGTTCAGACCCACAGACAAGCCTCATGCCTGGAAAATGCTCCTTCCACTCTACTTCCCCTGGAAAACAATGCAAACTGTAGGCTTTGGGGATCTGCATTTTAGAAAGGGGATATCTCCAAGCAGATCCATCCTCCCTGGATGGAAGGCCCATCATTTTCTGTATCGTAGCAGCAACCCCGCAGCAACAGGCAACTGTTCTGTGCATGCTGGGCAGTGTCACCGTGAACAGTGTCACAGTTCCTTTTTCACAAATAGAGAAGCCAAGATAGCAAGGAGATTTGCCCACAGCAAAACAGTGGTTTGTTGGCTTATATCCACAAGAAATTATGCTTATACAACCATTTTCTCTGTGTAAGTGCTTGAATTCCACTAAAAACTCAGAAATTCACAGTGTCGTTTCAACTACTTTTCCCAAAAATTTTGTGAGAACAGGTAGGCAGGTGGAAGAGAGTGATCCTCCTGGTGCCAATGGTGGCACAAAGGCAAGCAACCAGCACAACCATCAGTGAGGCTGTGGTTAGATGATGGGGTGTCTGAGGCTTCAGGGCTCTCAGAACAATGATCGAAAAACTCTGTGAACCCGATGCAGAGCTCCACTCCAGTGTAGACCTATTCTGCCAGTCCAGATCATGTTAGAAATGTTGCTGGGTTAATTTTCTTCTGGCAGATTTTCACCCAGATAAGGTACTGTTCTCAGGCAGAAGAGTCATTCAGCATAAAAGCATTGTAAGACATGATGATCACAGGCACCCTCTACTTCTGCAGTCCCATGCACACAGACACTGCTGGTGGTCCTTGCCCAATCCAAGCTGAGTAATAAAGGAACTGTGCTCCGACTCAAAGGTAAACAGGGTCACACCTGTAGGATACCAGCAAACACTGCAGCCTCATGGTCACACTTGCAAGTTAACCGAAGTTGTCAGCAGTGTATTCCCCTCCAGGGAAAGGTAGTCCCCTGAGGTGACCTTTAGAGCTGTCAGAAGATACTGAGAACAGGCTGTATCATCCCAAATCTTCACCTACACATTTACATTTTTCTCCTCTTTCAAAGGGACTCTGAAAGATGTTCTGTGGCTTCAGTTCTGGTGATGGCTACCTCCATTCTCTGGCTTCAGAGATCTAGTAGGAAGCTCCTGTAATTTGATTTCTCTTAATTTCCTGCCTCTTATGCTATTTGGGGCAGGCAGGAGCTGCTCCTATGGAGAACACTATTTCTAAGCCCTGGGGAGGTGAAGGGAAGGCTCAGGGAAGGGGCAGCTGCTGCTGTGTCCCAGTCTGGTGGCTGCAAGACATCGCCTGACACCTTTCTGCAGAATCAAAGACATCTGAGAGCTGGGGACTGATTAGCTTCCTCCTAATCAAAACCTCTGCACAGGTCTGGGGAGCGAGAGGGGTTATGGTGGTGACTTATCCACCCTGTGAAGCCTGACGTGTCTAAGTACTCCCTGGAAGCTGAGGAGGGATGCTCAGCTGATTTGCTGCAGTATCAAGATGAAAGAGTGACTGAGGTGAGGCCATGGGACAAGCACCTGACCCATTCCTAAATAACTGGTAAGTACCAAGGGCCATCATACAATGTTAGCTAAGGTACAAAGGAGAGGGGAAGAACACGGCTTTGCACAAGTAAGAGCAGCATTTTACAGATGCTGTTGGCATTTTTAAGACATCTGCACAGCAGAGAACTTTTCAAAATAACATATTTCAGCAAGACAGAATGTTTTAGGAGACTAGTCTGTGCTGAAATCAGGGGATAGTTGAAGTACGTACAAAAACATCCCTCTGGTAATGTGGAGTCTCATTACCACTCCAGATGAAAGGTGGGTTTCTTCAGTCTTCTTGAACACCAAGCAAGTAATATGAATATACAAACACACAAACAAGCAAACATTAAAAAAAAAGAACCTCTCAAAGATCTTCTCACTTCATATGCATTCTCCACTAGTCAGGGTAGAAGAGAGCTGGGTTAGTATGCTGTTAACGCACTCCTGGAGGTGTTCAGGGGATGAGTGATGAGCAGTCTAGACGAATCCTTGAAAAGAATTATGAACTTTGCTTTTTTCATACTGGTGCTTATCAAAGGGTAAGGAAACAGTATCTTCCATAAACTCAAAGGCTCCATTTCACTCTAGCCTTTCTCAAAATTCTAATTTTAAAACGGGGTTCATGCATGTGTATTATACCAGGGCATTAAAAATTTTGCAATGGCCACAAATATTAAAAATATCTTGCCCCAAAGTTTCTGCTTCTCCCCCCATCATACAAAAAATATCTTCAGGCTGCCGTTGAACCTGATAAATTTGTTCAGTGCAGGTATTCGCTAGTGAAAAATGAAAGTGGAAAATGGTTTTCAGAATGAAAATGAAGTGGCTTCTCTGACAGAGGCTTACACTCCACAGCTGTCACCCAGGAAAAGAAAGCAAGGAGAAGAAAGAAGAAAACAGAACACACATGTCCCTCACTATCTGGACGGAACAGTTACCTGAAATATAAAGGTACCTGATCACTTTCATCTCTAATCTGCAACTCCTCCTCTGGGCTTTTGCCATCCGCTGAAATTCTCTCATCTAGTTCATCAACTGAGGACAAGAGAAGATGACTGCTTGGTGGGCAGCTCTCCCAGATGTGCATGCAAATAGGTCTGAGTGCCTGCATATGAGTGCAGGTTGTGCAACATGCCTTCTGCCTCACTTGGCAATGCTTTGGTGACAAACACAAAAAGCAGCTTCAGCAAATCTTATCCCAGACATGGTTTCTCTTGTTAGGGATTTCCCCATGCCTCATCATGAGACAGCAAATATTCACAAAGGGTTTCTCTCCAACAGAAAAACCTTCACCGAACCAAGACCCCTCATGTAATGATTTTCACATCTCCTTTGATGAACAAGATTACTT
Source organism: Burhinus bistriatus (assembly GCA_013397275.1). Classification (NCBI taxonomy): domain Eukaryota; kingdom Metazoa; phylum Chordata; class Aves; order Charadriiformes; family Burhinidae; genus Burhinus; species Burhinus bistriatus. The sequence goes on along the minus strand of VYXH01009637.1, from coordinate 292,814 downwards.
GAGCCGGGCACTACAGGAAGTTGGACACAAGTTCTTCGTACTCTAAGGACTCCTAATGAAAGGAACATGGGAATTACAGCACCAAATGTACGCTGGATCCTCTCATGTCACACACTCATAGAATGATAGAATGGTTAGTTGGAAGGGACCTTAAAGATCATCTAGTTCCAATCCCCCTGCCATGGCCAGGGACATCTCCCACTAGACCAGGTTGCTCAAAGCCCCACCCAACCTGGCCTTGAACACTTCCAGGGACGGGGCCTCCACAGCTTCTCTGGGCAACCTGTTCCACTGTCTCACCACCCTCACAGTAAAGAACTTCCTTCTAATATCTAATCTAAATCTACCCTCTTTCAGTTTAAAACCGTTCCCCCTTGTCCTACCCCTACACTCCCTGATCAAAAGTCGCTCTGCACCTTTCCTGTAGGCCCTTTTTAGGTACTGGAAAGCTTCTATAAGGTCTCTCTGGAGCCTTCTCTTCTCCAGGCTGAACAACCCCAACTCTCTCAGCCTGTCTTCATAGGAGAGGTGCTCCAGCCCTCTGATCATCTTTGTGGCCCTTGTCTGGACTCAATCCAACAGGTCCATGTCCTTCTTATGTTGGGGGCTCCAGAGCTGGATGCAGTACTCCAGGTGGGGTCTCACCAGAGCAGAGTAGACGGGGCAGAATCATTCTGTTCAAATAAACTATCAAACTGCCCCAGCTGCTCTGCCCAGGATGGACGGTGTACCACCTGCACATTGCAGGAGAAAACCACCGGCTTGCTAAGCAGCTGCTCAACACCTCGCCAAGTGCAACAGGTACTGCAGCAAAGCGGCACAGAAACATTCAAATTTAAATACAGCTCCACAAATACTTTGGGATCCACAATGACTCTTCATTTAGCCATGCTAAAGCACTTTTTTGGTCTTTCTTGGTCTTTTTTGGTCTTTCTTTCTTTCCTCATTCAGGAAACCAAACTTTTTGGGAAAGGAGCTGACATAGGTTCTTCCCTTCACCCTTCCAGGAGTACCCTGGAGATGGTCTTGTCCTGCGGGCACACAACACATAGTTGTCGTTCCACTGAAATCACTCTGTCTTGCTTCAGTCATCTGAGATGGGTTACAAGGCTGCTTTGAAGCATGCCAAACAGCTTTAAGGGATACTTGTTAGCAGTAGAGACGTTTATTACTAGGAACCATGTTAGCTTGTGCTGGGTGTTTGGCAGACACCAAGTTTAGTGTTACTGTCAGTTGTATGAAAGTCGTATGTCAGGGTAGCAAAACCAGCCTGCTTGCTATCTAAAGTAATTAGCAGTTATTTCACCCATACACCCACATGAATTGTGTTACTCTGCCACACTTCAGTCAAAATAGCAGTTCAGTTCATTGGAATCCTTTTTTGTCATTTTTGTTTCTGGTATCCACATAACAGCAGTTCAAAGCAGTGAAGTGGGGCAGGAGTAATAAATAACCGGGGACCACCAGGAGTCCTAGTAAAGCTACTCTGCCCAGTCCACCACCAAAAAGCAACCTGATAGGTAGGCCATTGCTAATTAAGTTGATTACCACACCTCCTCAAAAGAGTTCTGGTGAGTTTACACTTCCCCACTTGAGGATTAGCAACAGATTCTTCAAATTTAGACTTGGCCCCCTAATCCCTTTCTGCTGAGGTACCCTGATGTTAAAAGAAGAATGTCAATACTTTCTTTGGGAAAGGCAATTTGGTCATAGAAGTACCTCTGTTTCTTCTTCGTCTTCCCATTCTTCTTCTTACTATTACTATTATTACTATTTTTCTGTGTGAAACTAGATATTCCGATTACAGTATCAGACATGTTCTACAGCATATTCCTTACTGTGGCTACCACAAGTAGATTTTCTTTTCTGCTCTGCAATTCACCTCTGTAACTGGCCACAATGAAGCCTTACAGCCAGATTTTGTTGCCTCTGCTGAATCACCTTTTGCCTCTGCTTTTGTAAATATTGAAAAGGTTCTCTAAATATTAAAATAAAAGGAAAGTTGCTGCAGTCTTTCAAGGGATTGTGTGGCATCCCTTCTCCCTACTTTTAAGGATGCTTTCAAGCTTTAACCGCAACACAGCTGGCTAAAGGGAGAGCAAAGGATGAGATGAGCTGAGGGTATGCACACCCTGCAACACTAAGGGTGCTAATTCCTGCTAGCTGAGAGCTCTGCTGAGCACATCCGCCGTTTAGAAAACACCAAAAGTAGAAGATTTAAGAATGACTTTGGCAATCCTCTTTGTGGTTTTTTTGATCAATGACATAGTTATACATTGCCACACACTCATCTCTTCCTAGAAATTAATTCTTTGCCTTGTCACCAGATGTAAATTGCAGTAGCTTGAGTCATTGGCTAATAGATCCCAATTTTCTTTCTTGAACACACGGTAGTTGGATATTTAGAGGAAACTGTCTGGAATGATTCGTTATAAATACAAGTTTATCATTGTCACTAGAATGTAATTTACAATGAACATTTTAACATCAGACACAAAGTAAATGCCTTGTGTAGAAAAATAAGAACAAGAAGTACCCTGTTTTCCCAGATGCTCCATTAAAATAAACGTTAGTGTCAACAGCCCTTCCAGCATCACCTGTGAGTAAAAAGAAACCATTACCAGCCTCATTTTGAGCACTTTCAGCTACAGATGATGCTGTTTTTGAATGTGGTCATAAGTCCTCCTAGCTGAGGTCTACAGTGCCCTGTCTCTCACTGCTTGTCCGACATTGCTCAAAACATACCAGTTTATGGAGACTCCCTACCAAAAATGCTGTTCTATAGGAGTAGTAACAATAGCACTTCAAAGAAATTACCAACACCTGCTACATTTTTTGGCAAGAAACACAGTTAAAATCATCTTTGCAGAAGAAACAAAAACAACTATTAGCTATTTGTGTGCTGCATAACACTCCAAGTTCACAGACTGGGTAATGGACTAAATCCAGACCTTATTCAAGTTTGCCACGACTTTCAAAAGAAAAGGATCACCCTGCACAATTTTTGGAAGCATTACTGGCTCAGATTTACACCAGTGGATATAAAGATGGAATTGAAGTACTCTGGGTAAAATTAATACTTCTTCACAATGATCATTGTCAATAAAAACTTCTAAGTACTTGCAAAGCATATGTAGGTCTATACTCATAAAAAACACTACATAGAAGTAAGCCTGGCATATGTTTCTATTTTTTTTTTTAATGTTATATTAAGAAGGCATGAATGCTTTTTTGAAAAGGAGAAGGAGAAAAGTGATATGCTGTAACTGCTGTGGATGCTGCCACAAGGACCCAGAAGCTGATCAGAGCAGGACTTCTACTGAATCTATTAAGCATTTCACTTGTGATGCCTGTTTAATTCAGTAGTAAATGACACGCAGCTGAAATACATGGCAACTCACAGCTCTGAAGATCTTTTTACCAAACTTCATTAAGAAGACCAAGAAATACCTGAAAACAGAAAGCAAAACAGACACACACAAAAAGAAATCTGATGCAAAACTCCAAAACATGTAAATCCCCACTACCTTTGCACTTCCTTAATGATGTGCGAGAGAACAGAAAGCTGTTAAAAATGCTTTGTATGTTTGTCTTTTGAACAGCCACACAGCTGCAAAAACTGCTTCTGTCCTTACTTGTGATGATGCTAAATTTCAGTGGGTGGTCTGAGCAGCACAGTGATGGACATGTCATGCTACAACATAAATAGACATGTCATGGCTGGGGATGAATAAAGCATAGGGTTTCTTAATGACAATCAGCAGGGTATGTAAGCTACTTCTGCGCTACATTTGGGAAAAAACAAAAGCATCCTCAGGTGTGCTCACAGACAGAAATTTAGGTTGTCCCATGCCCTCCTCCTGCCTGCAGTTTCCAGGCAGATAACCCTCCCACCCCCTGCAAAATGATGACACAAAAACAAATCTGACCTGACCCTACGGTCACATTTCACTTCCACTCTGATGTTTGGGCTCTTACCTGGTGCAGTTTTGTAAGACACGGTTCTGGTGGGCATGGGTGGAGCGCTCTTCATAATAGGGCTCGATGCCACCTGCAGACCTTGGCGCTGCCTCTTCAGCTCCTCTTCTCGTTCCTGGGCAGCTCTGATCTCTTCTTCGATCATTGACAAAGTCCGCTGCTTCCTCGACCGTAATTTGAAAGGGCCCACAGTCACTTCAGGCTCCTGCGTGGCCAGGATGGAGGCGGTGCTCCTCAACTCAGCTGCCTCTGAATACTTGCTGAAATAGCTGACTTCGTGCCTGTTTTCCTCCACAAGAAACGGCTGGCTGGCTGAGTACACAGGCGACTGCTGCAAACTCTTCCCTTCCCTGAGTCCTGAGTCTTCCTCTTTTGAAGTCTTTGGTATGGTGTCCCTTTTTTCTTGAACAGGTGAAGACACCTGGGGTGGCTCGAACATTGGATTCTGCTGCTCCTTGGAGGCTGGAGCTGGCCCGGTGGTGGCTGGCTGCTCTTTGACCAAGATCTCCTTCTCTGCTGGGATTTCTTCTTCCTTGCAGTTTGCTTTATCCGCCTGCTCGGCTATGGCTTGTTGGATGGCGTTCTGAACCAGCAGACCAGCATGATACTCCAGCTGGTCATCAATGAGCATGGAGTCTGCCAATGCTGAGGAGGGCGAGTCACCGCCCAGGTCGCTGAATGACTTGGAGGTGCCTTCACCCCTGCACTCTGCTGGAGTGTCGGCCTGCGGGGTCTGCGGCAGGGAGAAATCAGCCAGTGAGCTTTCCTGCAGGGCGCTCATGGTCTCATTGGAGGCACCACTGTCACTGATGTTATCCATGCTGAAATCATTGGAAAGGGTCTCCAAGACAGTGGTATCCTGAGACCTGACAGACAAGTCATCCAAACCAGAGTCAAGCTCCTCTGGAGGGGAAGAGGTGCTGGCTGACTTTGGGAACTGGTCTAGCATGCCCTGTCCATCATCCTTCACCACCGTGAAGACCGCTCTCGCACTCAAGAATTCTCCATCCTCTGCCCACAGTTTTGAGGCCTGTTTGGCTCTGGGACTATCACTGCCCTGTAACTCTCTTACTGGGTCAGCAGTGGTAGTCTGAGCACTTGTATCATCTTCTGAGGTACAGGAGACCTTCTGTGCTTTGACAACAGTGGCATTGTTACCCTCAAGCTGTCCTGCTTGCCCACACGCTGAAATGGGTTTTGTCACAGAGGACAGTGGCCTGTCTACATGTGGAGAATTGAGGCTTTTGTAGAAGGGTTTGATGGAGAACATTTTGGGTGTTCCTGACCGTCTCGGTGGGGCCTGACCCTGAGATGGACCTGAATGCTCCATCAGCTGGAACTGCTTTCTGGCAGCTGAGAAGTCAATTTGCTCTGTGACAATATCCTCTTTCTTGATATTGACTGGTTCTGGTGGTACAAAGGAGCAGCTGGTCTGTTTGGGGGATGTTGGTGTTGCACCTTGCTGCTGCTGTCTCTCCTTGCGTTCCTTGTACTTCTTGTGGGACTCTAGGTGCTCTTCATCTAGTTGATCCTCCAGGGTCTTCTCTTGGGGAGGGTTCCACCATTTGGCGGCAATGTTGGGGTTTTTCTTGACAGCCTGGCTTTTAATGAGTTCTCTCCTTTCCTTTTCAAGTTCCATCATTTCCTCTGATGGTCTCACTTTGCGGACCCTGTATTTTTCCTTCTCTTCCTCATCTTCAAAAAGCTTTGAGGGCTTTTTGTCTTCATGGAAGGCTCGTAGTTCAAACTTAGCCTCCTTCTTAAGGGTTGTAAGAGTTGTTTCTCCATCCTTAGAGGATCTTCTAGAACTGTTTGAAGAAGTGGGACTTCCTGGCACCTTCAGACTTTCCCTAGTGTCTTCCTTCAGTCCACCTAAGGAATGGCCATTTGATTTCAGGTTCTCATCTGTTATGCTAGTTTCACATGGTTCAACTACCAAGGGTGCCTGCTTGTCGGCTACATTTTCTTCCCTTTTGCTGGGTACTGAATCATTATTGACATTAACAGATGCTCCTGAGCCATCCATAATGGAGACTGCACTTGGTTCAGGGGAGGATGTCCCATTAAAGGTATTATCTGTAGCAGAATCACAGCAATTTGCCTCCAGCACTTCATCTAGGTATCTGATCTCTTTAGCAACTTCACTGTCCAGAGATTCGTGCCTATCCTTAAGTCCATTGTGGCTGGCAGCAGGGGAAAAGAAGTGGGTTGGATTGTCTATGGGATGTGGTGAAGCCACTGTGGTGATGCTTTTATGTTCAGAAACTGGAACTTCAATTTCCATTTTTTCTTCCTTTGTAGCAAGCACAGTAGCTGGCTCCAAGAAATTGGCACAGTTTTGGTCTCTGTTTTTTCTCAACCTGATGTCATCCTCAGGGATTCTGGAAGATTTCTAAAATAAAAGAGAACAAAACTATGATGAAGTCCTAAAAAGCAACATTTCATTTTATGCAGAGTAAACACCATCTGGAAAGCAAATCCTAGCACTTCTTAAATGAATAAAGCAGACCCTCAGTGTGGGAAGGCAAGGCAAATTAACACAAAAAATAGAAAGTTACCTTACAATAAGCTGGACAAGGCACTAAAACAACACACTTTCATTTAAGTATCTCCCACCTGCTTACTATCCTCATTTTGCCATTATTTCATGTTTGTGTCCTGGTTTGCCACTAAGAATGCGCTTTGGATTTCTAGGTTATTAATGGCCTGGCAGTTTAGGTTCTTCAAAGGTTTGCACATGCAGCACACGACACCTATCATCTTGGTACTTTAAAAATGCTTTCTGCACTTAAAGGAAATCTCATAATGCTTCTACAGATGAAAAGTATTACTGCCCCCATTTTGCAGAAACAGATGCTAACATGCAGGAAGCACAGGCGATTCATCCCAAGTTAGGAAAAATGACGTGTTCATTTCTCAGTGGATCAATCCTGGCCACCAAACACAGGGTAGAATTACACGGTGGTGGAAGGACACGGGGTCTTTCTCCAGCCCATATGGAAACCCACATGCAACTGGACCTGGGAGACAGGAAGCGTTCGCAACTCCCACGGCATGAAGACCACCACAAGGAGCATGCCAGGGACCAGTGTCATGGTCTCCTCCCTCCCACTCCTTTGATCTGCAGTGCAGATGCACTGGATTCATATTTCTCCCTGATGTGTTGCCTCTGCTCTCAAGGAAGTTATTGAAAGAAATACTACTTATGTTCTGGTATGGGCAGATTTTACCCATCAAGCAGCCTAGTAAATTTTCTGTGAGCAAAGTCTGAAGGAACTTTTCATTAAGCTGGTAACATGTCAGTGAAATTCTCAATAATTCTTTATGGCTGAAAGGCAAAAAAGGAAACACCAAAACAAAAGAAGAAACAAAGAGGGCATTTTCAACATTATTCTTCAGAAAGAACTTGCTAACTCCTGTTACCTCTTCCTAACTCCTGAAAACCAGAAGTGACACATCTATTCACTTTGACTAGCATTTTAAAACAGAAACTTGGTATCTGAGATCTCTGGCTCCTTTTCCACATGTGTTTCTATGTAGTACAACTGCTGAGGCATGGGCTTGGGAAGCAAATGGCACTGACCAAACCCTGTGAACTCAGTGGTCACCCAACAAGGGCACCCTTGTCTGCTAGTCACCCCCACCCTTGCTGTCCCTTATCCTGTATGCTATTAATACACATTGCAGAAGAAGATGATCAGCTAGGAGCACAATGGCACTTAGCAGTGACCTGAACAATCACATTGCCTCTGGGTTTATATAGGCAGTAAAACGCACTTGACACACCTTAACGAATTATAGCCAGCCAGAAGAGCTCTCTTTCTAAAAGCACTTTGAAAGACTTTTTCTATCCAACTATGTAGTTGTATGCAGTTGAAGACAGCCATTAGATATTTTCTTCTTAGTTGTGCCTAAACATTGGGAAGAACCTTTAAAAACAAACAAACAATTCGCTTTTGTCTATATGTAAATGTGACATACTCCACTGGTTCTACTTGCATTTCACTTTCTGTTGAACCTAGAAATTCTCCAGCTGAAGTTTCTAGCAGTGCTTTTCTTAAAGCATATTATATTTTTCAACATTTAAATATCTAAATGTGGCCAGCTTCTTCTTTAGTTCCATTAAGGACATATTCAAGAAATCAGATGTTCTTCAAACAAATACAGAACAACCAGAATAAAAAGTCCTTACTTTTTTTGAGTGGGCACAGCAGAAATGAAAAAATAAACTTTCTTGTAACATGAAAGGGCAAGAATTGCTCTTGATTTGCCTGCAGAGCTCCAGATATCATGACACAACAGGTACGCAGGTGACAGGACGAAGACTGCAATGCCTTTCTGATATTTGGGTTTAAATCTCTTCTGCCTGACTTGCTGGTGCAAAATGTGGGATGTTGCTATCTGGAGCAGTCTGTGCAAAGGGACATAGGCACAGGGCTGCTGGCTCCCCCTTTCACACAAACCACGAGTACGCCATCGTGCTCCTGCCAACACTTGCTTCTAATCAGACAGATCAAAGCCACTAGTGACATTGGTAGCTAACTACATGTCCTCTGTAGCCACAAGAAAACATCTTCAATGGACGCAGAAAATCAGGTAATGAAGCCATGCACCCCAGCCACTGAAACACATCTCCCTGCAGAGCCAAACCAGAACCGAAGGGCCTCCCAGTCCTGTGCTTCTAGTACCTCCATGCCATGGATGTGGGAATATGCCCCTGATTGTCCCAGAGACCTCATTCACTTAAGCATGTCTACTTCCATCACTGCTTTAACATATGAACATTTCAGATCATACCACGTTTGGGTATTCAAGTTAGAGAACAGAACCAAAGGCACAATATTTTACAAATTTCTTAATAAGTAAGAGCCCATCCTTTCATCATAGCTGCAATCCATAGCTCACAATTAAGGCACATACACGTAACTGTCTAATCAGGACATGCATTTATGACAGTATGTAATTCTGAAACTGCATGTGTCTGTGCAATTAGTGTGGCACATGTAATTATGTAGTAAGAGAGACAATTATGCCGTAAAAGCTATGAGGAAACATTGCTACTTATAGGAGGGAGCCTTTCTTTGCTGGGGATTAGTAACTTAGCAAGGAGCAGGGCTCCCAGCAGGGCAGAGAAGCCAGGGAGGAATGCTAGAGGAGGAAAAAAATACAATGGAAAAAAATACAATTAAAAAAAACCACTCAGTTTTTGCCTCAACACATTCTCGCAGAATCTGGGGATAATTTTGTGAGGTCACGGCAATGAGAGTATGCTCCAGACACTCCTGTGAGGAGCAGGAGTCAATCTACTGATGAATTACCTGAAGAAGATAACCAAGAAGATCATAAGGATGGAAACAGCTGACGAAAGGAAACTTTTCAAGACAGTCCAGGTCACACAGCCTGTCCAAGATAACTGACTGCGGCTGGGAAAACGGCACAATTGGGGATGAAAACACCATGGATGGGAGGAGGCGAGGAGGAGGAGGAGGGCGGTGGGATGCACACAGCCCCCCTTGCCTCGGCTGTTTGGTAGAAGGAGGTGGGCTTGCCAGGGGGGCTACTTTTGCTCCTCGGTGATAAGTATGTACCAACAGCTTTGTATTTGCCGCCTACGGGGAGGAGGTTTTTCAAAGCCTGCACCATTACAAAGGCCTGTAAATGGGAAAAGGGCTGCATTCAATCCAAATTGTAGTCAGCAATACAGCATTCACAGTGCTTCCCATACACTGCTCATCTAGACCCAGATTTTCCAGAAGTTACTGTTACATTTACAGTTTCTGAATGTGCATTCATTTCTGTTTAAGTCAAGATGCAACTGGGTAATTAGAGTCATTTCTACAATGCTACTGCACTTTAGTAAACTGCAGTTATTAGCAGCTTAGAGCATTATTAGCATATTTCCTCCTTGGTTGAATTCTTTATCTACAAAAGTGTAAGTGTTTGGGCAATCAACTCTTTTAGAAGGAAAAAATGTGGGTGTGTTACTAGCAAGACACAGCAAATGTAGTGCCAGTGCCTTCCTTTGTTTGATGCAACAGAAAATGCACATGACAACAAGTGGGAGGCAATTCTTCTGAGCCACATCGACATTCTTCTGAAGCAATAGTGTTGGGGAGGAGAGAGGAAAAGATGAAACAACTTAAAACATTTCATAGTTTAAAAAAATCTAAAACAGTTTCCTCATTGTGGGCTTCTACCAATTACTCCAGCCAAGTTTCAGGACAGCTTTTGATGCTGTTAATCTCCTGGCATCATTGGCATTGTTGACTTCCCATTTCTTCAAATTTCATTTTCCTTTGGAGATGTCCTGCACTGCATCTGCCTCTCCTCCCACTGCCTGATCACTGAGCCAGTGCTTTGTTCAGCCCTTTCCCCTCTGCTCTTGGGTCTGACTCTTGGGCCTGCCGTGTGCCTCTAGCAGTTTTAGTACAATAGCATAACTTAAAATCACACTTGCATACAGTTGACTCACTAATCCACACCTCCCTGCTGATGTCAATCATCTTCTTCTTCTTCACCTACTGTCTTGGCCTGCCTCTCCGATGTCTCTTTGCAAAGGAAAGGGAACCACATGATGGATTTGCTAGGGGGTTGAGTCTGGCAAATCTTCAAGAGAGCGTCTGCTTTCATTCAGCTCATCCTTTTGAAGAATGCAGTCACCATCTGCACCACAGATGGAGGCAGTCCCAAGCACTACAAAGATATGGAAGTCATCTGCTCCTCTGTGCTTCCAGACGGCCACACCGACCAGTGAGAAAACCCCTAGCCACCACAGGTATTGCTCCACCCTTGCTAGCAACAGCAAGTATTTCTTTAGAGAAGTAGTTTTCTGTAGAAGAATGGTACAATATGGAAGGGTTGCAGTTTCCAACAAGCAAGAAAAGCAAAAGCAGAGTTGTGCAAGGTGCTAGCACCCATCCCTCACAGCTCATGCTCACTACCACACAACGGCTGCTCAGAAAGGTGCCACGATCCCACTCCATCCCAGATGGGAATGACAGCCCAAACCACTGTGATGGCGCCCGTCACATGCCGGCTGCTGCACTCCCTACCTCCCACAGCAGCTGCCACCCTGTCCACCTCCAAAAATGTGGTGATCCTCCTCGTTACTGGAAGGACAAAGCTGCTCCAGGTGGGAGCCTCTGCAGAAAGCAGGCTGAAGAAATGTGCCAAACACTTTGTGTTTTTGAAATTTGCTGTTCTGGTGAGCTAAGAGAAAGCATCAGCAGAGAAAAACTCTTCAGAAAGATACTGGAAATGGAGAAGAAAAGGGATGCAGCTGATGACAGAGGGCTCAAGGAAAGGAAGGGGATTTCTACTTGCACTACCTACAGCAACTATGTCTTTTCATTACAAAAACAAAAAAAAACCCAAACAAACAAACAGACCAACACCCTCCCCCAAAGGGTTGTCTTCTTGCTCCTGTGTCAAAAGGTCCCATTTTTCCATACAATATTTTTATACTGACTCCTAAGGGTTTTAAAAATACTATGGAAAGTGTTGTCCAAAAAGATTGCGATTTTTCCCTTAAAGAAACTGGATAAAATTCAAGTTTCAGAAAAAAAAAATCCCCAAATCCTGCTGGCAAATTTTGTTGAATTTAAGACATGTCAGGCACATGCTGGCACTCCCTTGAATAGTTCAATTCGTAATCCTACTTACACAGAAAAAGCAAAACCTGGCCTGTTCCTCTCACAGCGCAGTACACAGTGTCTTCAATACACAGGCGGAAACCATTTCTGATGACTAAAATGTATTAGCATTGAGTATCACAAGTGGCACTGTGAGCAGTTCTCTGTGCTCTTTAGTGACTTGTCTGAGGTAGCCAGACAGTACAACAGGCAAATTTTCTTTATGAAAAGCTGGTTTACCTCCTTCTAAGCACTTCAGAAATCACAAGAGTGCAGTCTAAAAATCAATGTAACTTCATACCACCTCCCTCTAAGAAGCAGTGGGGGGGGGCTCTTTTGGAATACAGATAGTAATAAGGGATGTGGGGATATATTGCCCAAACAAGTGGCTACTTGGGGAGCTTGTTGTGTGACATTTTCTGAGTGGTGTTCCATATGTCCTTTTTTATTTGTTTTAGAGAAGGAGTTGTGATTGCATTTGCTCAGAAAGCATGTGAAAGGCTTTGCAATATTCTTTTTCATTCCAGCTGAGCTACAGGCTCCAGCTTCCCCATGTGATACACTATAAAGCTCTTTTATCAAATCAAAGTCCAATCTTCTTTTGCTGCTGTAATAAATTAAGGATGGAGAAAAATGGCTCAAAAATTATGAATACTTTAATGAGAAGCATATACTGTATGCTAGGATATTTTAATGATGAGCATGTAATGAATGATATTGTACTTCTCCAAACATGTCTCTATAGCTCCAGTATTTTCTGTGCCCTCAAAGACATGCAGCTGAAGCTTTTCCTGGGCAAGCCAGGATCCAGCTTTGGAATAACCCTTACTACTTCCCATGAACTCCATGGTATGTAAACTGGAAGCAGTTTTCTACAGGTAGGAAGCTACCTGATCCTTTAGGCCAGTTATTTTCTCCTACTCCCTAAAAACATAGATCTGAGCTCTCTGTGAAGAACTTGCAACCCTAATAACTGGATTTCAACTATTGCTACAGAGGCAAGAAAACCACATATTGTCCTTCTTTAAATTAAATGCTTGTGCAGCTGTTGTAAAAAAAACAACAACCCAAAAGGTTAATTACTTTCATTAAATATTTTCATTACTGCAAAGAACTGGTACAAGAACCTGCATTCAAACGACCATCCCCTTGTTCTCTGCAATGTTGTCTTTCTGTAATATAGGTCAACCTGAAAGTGCAACTGAATTACAGCAGTAAATACATGCATAAGAAGGCAGTTCATGTAAAAAAATTTGCTTTTCAACTTTGTCGTCACTCTCATCAGTTCAAATCCCCACTCGTGATGCTCCTTTCACTTCCAAATTGATTTCTATCTCAAATGAAAAATGCACAGTTAAGTATTATTTCTTCTATTGCTTCGCTCAGTTCCCCAGGACAGAATGACCAGGACAGTATGCTCTGTGTGAGGGCATGGGAAATAAACCAATGCTGCAGAGAGGCAGCACTTGACTCAAGGTCAATACAAATGTATTAGCGTATTAATCAACCACAACACCACAGATGATTAGTACCTTTTAACTGTGTTACACATTTTTCCTAAGGCTTACTTTTCCGTGACTTGTCTCTAAAATCTGTCTTTACCGAAACAAGAATGGATGCTTCCAACAGCTGGGATATTTGATTTACAGAGCACGTTGTGCTAAGTCACTTAAAACAGTAAATATGACCTCCTGAAGCAGTCTCCAATGCTACCTAAGGAAGCGAAACAGTTTGCTGGAGGAAACGAAGAGCACCACATCCAACACATAAGGAACATTACACAATTAGAAAATTGCCCACTACCTGGCAGGGAATACAAGGTATGATACAATCCTTAAGGGACAGAAGGAGAATTTCTTCCTCGCACCTGAAGTGTGTCACAGATGAGGTCCTGTACCATGAATCGGTGCACTTGCAGAGTCCACTTGGATACGCTCCCCTCAGTCGGTGCTGGTGGATCTGAGCTCAGAGCTCACGGCTCTGTTGTTAGCACTCTTTCACGGTCAGCCTCTGTTTTAATGTTAAGTGAAAGCGGAGAAATCCCAATTGAATAAGGAAAGAAAAATGTTCAGCTTAAAAGAGTGCCCAGGATAGATGCTGAGTTGAGCAGAACACAGCTTCTGAATGTATGCACGAAAAATCACAGTTTCACAAAATGCTGCGTTGAAAACTGCCCAACACACGTTGAGGATGGAACAATTGCTCTGGTAAAGCATGATCTAATCCCGGCGGGGAGGGGAAAGGACGCTAAACTAAGCCTTGCTTTTAATACTCTCTAACCCAACTAGATAATGTCAGCACAAGGAAAGGGTGACCTTTACGGTCACTTGCATGAAAAAACAATGAGACAAGGGAATTTCCAAAATTCCTTAGTCTTTTCATTGGGGGTGGGGGGGGTCCTGTTCCATCTAAAGAATGGAGCTACAACCCTCCTCTGTAAATGTGAGATCTAGAGAAAAACACTAGCATATTAATGATTTTGGTGCATGAGAAAGGGACCTCCTGAGGAAGGAATTTGGGTTAGGCAGGGGCAGGAGGAAAGCAGTAAATGGAGACAAAAGGCCATGCGGTTGACTTGTTCTCCAAGCAGATCCTACGACTGCTACGAAAACTGTTTTAATACATTGGAGGAACAGAGATAAACCTCCCATAAGCGCACAAGTAGGCTTTCTGAGATGTATTAGTATTAAATTAAAGTCTTCTGATGATACAGATTCTTTTGCTGGTTGATACAGTTCTGTAAATCTTTCATAAACAGCCTAAACTGCATTTTCTGAACAAAGATACATGATCTCTCTACGCTGGAGCTCTTTCACCACTTATTTTCAAGGGCAATACAGTAGGAACTGAAAGCTGTAACTGAAGCAAGGACCAACAAACCTTTGCAAACAAAGCCTAAGATAGAGTATTTTTCACTTTCTTTCACTTCTTGCTTCACAAATGCCAACTGCCGGAGATCATACTGCTTTTAACTATTTCCTAAAGCCTAATTAATACTTGCTGTGTATCTAAAGGGCATGGCTGTTCAAGATCTGCTGGAACTTGACAGTAGTGATGCCATAGAGAGGGCTAAAGGAACAAATGATGCTCAGAAATGTGAAAAAAAAAAAACCAAAAAACTAAACACCTATGTCTCTTTGAGAGCTGAAGAAGGTTAAGAATTATTATTGATGCTTTGCTTCTATCAGTAGGACTTGTTACAGCTGCTCTCGTCCATTAGGTTAAGACCCATCACGACAAAGCAGGGTGCAGCGCGTCTCACCCAATGGTACCCTGTTCTGCCTGGAGCACAAAGAGCAGGACAATCTTTATTCCCCTCCAGGCAGTGAGGCTTCGGGGGGTTAGAGTACCAGGGCTGAACCAGCCAGCTCGCTTGAGCACTCTGTGGATTGCCTTCTTCCCAGTTTTTCAAGGAAATTCGGTTATTTTAAAGCTAGAGACCCCTAAAACTCTCTGTGCGAGAGTGCACACAGTGGCTTAAAAGGGTCCCAAAATGTATTTTAGGCTGTTACCTCCAGACTCAGGCAAAAGCAGATCACCAAAACATTACCAAAGGAAAACTGAGAGAGCATTAAGAAAGAGGAAATCTAGCCTAGTCCTTGCTCAAAAATTGCTTGAATTACATAAGTGGACAGGGGGAAAATACAATGGTGATCAAAGGATATAACTGAAGTCTCTGCTAATAGCTGTGTTATGCACACAAGTGGGGAGAGAAGCCACTTCCAGCAAGAACCTGGCACACCACCTCCCCTGAGTCATTCTCTCCAATGTGTCACCATGCTCAGAGCCCATCAGGAAACTACCACACAAAACTGCTTTCACTCTAGCCCCCTTTTCCAGAAAGACACCATGGTGAAAACAGCATTTGGGCTACAAGTTAGAGGTTTTACACAAGAGCCCAAACCTTGTAACTCTAGTGGACTGCAGTTCGCAGGGCTCTTCCTCTAAGGGCATGCTCGTAACTTAACTTTCTGCATGCTGCATGCAGAAAAACGCCCATTCAGACGTGCACCCACAACATAAAACCAGCTATCATTAAATGGTGAGTCCAACGTAGGCAAGATGATCAGGGGACTCTGACGTACCATTTCAACAAACAGCCAGCAAATAAGCAATATTTAACAGAAAAAGAAGTCAGATCACAGGGTCTCCAGAACAGTTTTGCTAGCAAGAGGCCAAACGTGTACACTCTCTAAAAAGGAGGATGTTGCTGAATTCTCCACATGCCATTGCTGTACCCAGGCTACAAATATGACCTACCCTGTGAGTCTGGCATTGTGAGCAGTTAGCAACTTCATCTAAGCTTTGCTCATAACACAGACTAAGCACTACAGTCATCTCACTGTCTCCTGCAGCAGAGTATTTCATTGAAAGTGAGACTTGGATAGGACTTTTTTCTCATTCCTTATTTGGGAAAAAAGCAGTTGAGAAATCCCAGGGAATAAGAGAGTCCCTTTCAGCACCTACTATTTCCTGTCCCTCTGCCCCTACTCTCCTCTGGTCTTCCAACCAAAGACTCATTATTCCTTATTTTCCTGCTGAAAAGCCGCTGATTAAATGACCTACAGCACATCTGGACTACATTAGGATATTATTTGATTAAGGCATTCATCACTTGCTCTTTCAGCAAGTGGAGAATTAAGATAATGGTGGGGGGAAATGGTGTTAACTGAACTGGCTATTCCAGCTCAGACTGCTCTGCTTGAAAAGTCCGATTGCTCCAGTCCCTCAGTTGTGGGTTCTTTTTTTCCTAATTGCAGAAAAATGAAATAAATATCGGTTAATTCATTTAATGTTGACAAGACCATTAACGCCAAGCAGGCTGTTACATTAAGGGTCGCTGTCATCTGTATTTCTCAGACAATTTGCTATCTGATAGGAAATGCTTGCTTGGAGGTATTTCAAACAGTCGTAAAAAGGCTCCCCATTAAACTGCAAGCAGCACCTCTCAGAAGTTTGACATGTTCCGTGTCAAGTTGCTTTACAGGAGAGGGGGAACAGACAAAAATGGCTTAACTATGTCTGCTCAAAAACACTATTGTTTATTAGCCCATTACACAAGCAGTAACTGAATTTTCAGTATTTGAAGTGACTGCATGAGACTTCAGCTACGGAGTCTGTGTACGTAAAAACTAAAGCACAGGCTAAAAGGAAAGATGGTGTCATCTTGGCTTTCAGATACTTTACCCTAAAATATTCTTCCTCATTTCTCAGGAGCTAAAGAATGTGCTATCCTGGTGCATGCACAGAGGTATAAACTGAGTGTCACAGCGTGCATCAAATGCCATAGAAACCAGGAATGCTGTTGCTGCTAAATGTGACTGCTCACAGTACTATGCCTGATTTCCTTCAGTGCTAAACAGCTAAAAGACGAAGCTGAACAGACACCCTTAAAGCCTCTTTATCAACTTAAGTTTGGTTTACAGTGTCAAGAAGAATAACAGACTTGACTACTGGGAAACATACTCCCTCAGAACAATCAAAGAATTCAGCTGAAAGACTTTGCTAGTGCTGCCTAAACAATACAGACACTGAACATGTGGGCAGTTATTGCATGTACAGGATATACAAAAGTATCTTTTCTCCCTAGAACCAATATTCTACTGTATTACGTGCAAGCAGAAAGTTGTAAATTTCGGAAAGCTCTGCCTCCTGTTCACAAGAAACAGACCAGCCACAGAGCAACAAATTCCACAGCCTCACAGGGGAAAACATATTTTAAATACTCCTTCTGCTATCAAATGATAAAGGCTCAATGAAGATAAAAGTCACAGGTCAGAAATCTTAGCTTACCCCTTCTCTCTCTCTGTCTCTCTGTTCCTGTAAACTCTGAAGCAAACCCAAAAAATGTCGTTTTCCACAAGTCTTCACTTTTTTTTGGCTCAAATTCCTTCCCCAGCTTGTAGGACTGTGATGTCATAGGCTGAGGGAGGGCTGGTTTAAAAAAAAAAGAGGCAGTCCGCACCCTCAGCCCATTCACACAAAGAGGCTGTTTTAAAAGGAAAATGCAAGTTCATGCTACTCAAAAAGAGCATGACTTCACTTAACGTGTAAGGGAGCCACCTCCTTAGAGATCCCTTCAAAAGCATCACGTTGGCAACAGACCCAAAGACCTGTTTTCAGCTAGCGTAAGCAGGGGTTTACAGTAATGTTTTGGGTTTTTTGTTGTGGTTGGGTTTTTTTTGGGGGGGCGGGGGCAGGGGGCAGAAGGCACAACCCAAAAACGCAGCATGTGACTGGCTTTGTACTAGAAAGGAGCAATTACACAAAGGGCTGCTGTGAAAGACACAAGTGCCAAGCAGTAATTTGCAGTATTTTTTACCTGCTAGGAAACAAAAAAGGTTTGACTATATTCTTTCCACAGGAGAGGCTTAGACGTTAACAGAAGTGCTTATGGCACCTTTGGTAACCTTCTGCTCCAGAAGACTCAGGTCGGGGCAGTGGTCTCCAGCCTGTAAGAAATGTGTCAGCCACATGGAAAACAACTGAAGACAGGGATCGTAAAAAAAAATTGGAAGGGAGGGTGACTGGGAGAAAAAGCACAATGTTTTCTACAGCATAGTACTTGTTCATTACTGCTGCCTGTGGGCTAGTGACAGTT
Source organism: Burhinus bistriatus (assembly GCA_013397275.1). NCBI lineage: Eukaryota > Metazoa > Chordata > Aves > Charadriiformes > Burhinidae > Burhinus > Burhinus bistriatus. Next base: position 274,604 of record VYXH01009637.1, on the reverse strand, counting down.
GAGTACCCCTGGATTAGGTTTCCTGAAGGCTTGGTAGTTAAAGCTAAAAACCTGAGCTATGCTGACCAGGCATCCCCTGCGAAGGCCCTCTGGACTTTGGGTTAAAATGACTGGAATTTACTGTCACCTTATACGTGTTGCTATAGATGACATAGCTTAAGTGTTTGAATAGTGTATTTTACTCACCTGAAGAATTATATAAGATATTAATTTGCTTTCTTACTACTTCTAGGGCACCAGCAAAGGGAAGGCACAGTCATCTTCTACCAGCAATGACGAAAAAGAACAGCAGTGGTATTTTTGACACAAGAACCCTTGAAAGCAGTGGTAGCTCCCTTCATCCAATGCTCAACCAACTGCCTGAACCACAGGCAAGTCAGGCCTCTACAGTTTTAAAATGTAAGAAGCTCCTTGTCACCTGTTGAATGGAGTTATGAAAACATAATGGAAATAAGGTTCTCCCAGGAAAAAAGAAAAGACTCAACATCCCTATCCTAGAGTGGCTTTGGTGAGCCTAAAGTGACAGGAAATACTGTGTGCTTTCATATATTACCTCTCATACTGTCTGGACAAGGAGCAGAAATTATGATACACAGTTATATCTTTTCCCATATTAGCTTTTTTTTTTCCTTGAATCATCCAAGAATTCTACACTATGATGACGGATAAATGCCTCACAGAGAAATTAAATACTGTATTAAACTGTATGGATTTAAAATGCAATTTCTGTAGCTCCTTATTGATTAAATATGAAGTTCAAGTAACCCTACTTCACCTGTGGTCACTGAAGGAGCAGAAAGTCACCAGATATTTATCTTATGTACTCTCCCTGCCACCCGCCGTCTAAAGCCCCACATGCCCTGGAGGTCACTGGAGGACAGAGCTGTAACTGGAGCACTACCCAGGTGTGCAGGAGATGGTGCTCAGGACACTTGTTTGCTACGGTTTCGCAGGAGTTGTTTTCATTGAAACCTAAGAGTTGCACTAGAAAATAGCTTTTTTAAAAGTAATCTGTTTCTCATACCAATTAGTTGTGGAAAACAGGGATAACAGCATTTCCTAGACATATTGGTATGTTGCAGGAATGAACTGGGCTATTGGTAATGAGGATATTGTGTATAGCAGTGTAGCTTAGTAGCAAAGGCAGCAGATACCCCCTGTTCAACCCTCTTCTGCTAGAGCTGGCCTCAAATAAGCAACCAACCTTTCTTCCCCTGAGGAGTTCAGATGTACCATTAGCATGAACTTTAAATAATTGGGGTTTGTTTTTTTTTCTTTTTGTTAAAGCCTTAGTGCCTTCCAATAGAACCTCAAGTTTATTGAAAAAAAAAGAATTCTAGTACTCTTTGTTGAAATGAAAAGCTTGAATAAAAACTTGAAATGGCTGAATGATCAAGAAACAAGTAAAAATGCCAGAGATCTATATCAAAGTGGTCTGAAAATACTTTAAAATTATTCCTCTCAACTTCTTGCACTGCAAAGGTTCTTGACATGTCTGCATTTTAAACCACCTCTGCTGCATGACTGTAAGCACTAAGTGCCTGTGCCCTGGGTCCTCTACGTCATGCCGTACTGAAAGGCAGTAAGTGTACAAAGATTGAAATGCGGTGGAGAGTCCATATGAGTATCACAGATCCACCCAACAATCAGCAAGTATTGTCTCCTGGAGACATCAAGGACAAAATTATAAAAGAGTGATGCTGGCCTCACAATGAGAAAAAAGGAGCATTTTAAAGTGATTTACCTGTTTCAGGCCTCCAATCTTCCAAATTTGCAGCACAAATGCACATTAAAGCCAAGGATGCTGGATTTTGCGGCTAAATCTGCGTACATGAAAAGTTAAGTGTGAGGCAGGCAACTCCTGTTTTTGGCTGCAGACCTGAGGAACCTGCAGCCAAATTTATTACTCAGAATGGCAGGTCATATGCAGTTTTAGTGCTGGATTAAACTTATCAATGAGAAAGGCTCTAACTGGCCACAAGATTGCTTCTGTCCATGCCAGGAGGCCACCTGTAAAAGCAGATGTGTAAGCAGAAGCTCAACCAGTCAAAGAAAAAGAAGCAGACGGCACCGTGTTGTCTGCAAAGGCCTCATGACTTTGTGAAACTTCTTTCATTCAAAGCAGCCCTCCTTTGTGAACCTTCAAGTGATGTGGGGCACAGTCTACGCTATAAGCATTTCTGGGAGAAGCTGTCTCAGATTTTAGCTGCTGGCTGCAACTTGTGATTATGGTTAAACAACACAGGGACCACGAATTCTTTAAAAATGTGGCAGAAACGGAGACTTGCAGTGTCATACCTCCTGATTAAGCAGGAACACAACCATAGTGGTCACATAAACTCAAGCCATTTCAGCTACCTCAGGACACAGATGGTTGCCTAACAGTCCAAAGACCTTCCCACACTGGAGATAACTGCACCACTTGAACTACAGGGTCATCATCACAACCTGTTGCAAAGGGCTAATTCTAATCTTGAAACGTGTGCTTGGAGGGGAAAAAAAAAAAAAGGGGCCCCTCTTTATGGAAAGTGTATGCAAGCTTAAGGTAAACCAAGCAAATCCTCTTGTGCATCTCTTTCCTATTCACAGAATAAACACCCTGCCTGGCTTTCTGAGCCTGCTGGACTAGCACCCTTATATGACCTAAAATCAAGATGTGCAATAGCAGAAGAAAAAACAAATACCAGAAGTATTCCTTTATCTCCTTCTGTACCATCAGTCTTTTCACAGCACATATCTCATTATAAAAGTGTTATCTCTCTCCTCTGTATTACAGCAAAGCTGCCTGCAGACAGAGGAAGGTCTTACGGGACCAGAGTCACTATTTCAGCTCATTATCTTCAAACTATATTATCTCCACAGAGATCTCTCTCTGGGACTGTAAAATGAAAAGTGCCCCACAAGCCTGGCTGCTGGAAGCAAAACTGGTGCTTGAGCATGCAACTGCTAAATTTACTGAACTTTTTAAGGATCTTCTCCTCATTTCTAATACTGCCTCTACAAATCCACGCTATCAAGCCAGCAGAGAAAGAAATATGGGCAGTGAACATTGGAGGGTGTCATGTGCAAGGGATCCAGAGTAAAACAACAAAGATACAGGAGATATGGTAAGGCTTTTAATGCCAGCCCTGTCACTGGCTGGTTTGGTGGTTTTTGGCTTTTCAGTGAACTGCTCCATTCTTCAGCCTTCTCTCCAGGCAAAACATTTCTGACTTCTCTGCATGGCCGCACAGGAGGAGGTGCAGGGAGCACAGGTCAGGAGAGGGGAGGCAGTTTTCTGTGCAGGTGCCCATCCACCCATGATGCTGGTCAGCTCACACCTGCTCACAAGCCAATTTTCAGTTTTTGGCAGAGGGCTCGTAGCAGCCAGGGAAGCCAATCTGACAGAATTCTTTCTTGCAACAAATACTTTTAAAAAATAAATAGTTTTTTTGGATATTCCCTCATGTTTAAGTGGTTATTTGATAACCAGCAATTGCAAAGAATTTAATCTGGTGAGCAATCTTAGTTGTTCTTCCTCCTCCTTTTGCAGAAATCACACGCTTTAAACCCAAAGGTCACTTCTATTTATTTTATGAGAACGAATTGGCTCTGTCAGTTTAATTTCCCCTGGTGCTGTAACCGGACCTGCTGTTCTTCTCATAAAGACAACTGGGATGAGACAGAAATAAAACCAATTTCTGAGGATAGGCTGCATGGAAAGTGCGCTCACACCTCAAACCTCTCCTGTCCAGAGCAGACCGCCAACCCAACACCCACATTTCAGACGAAGTCCGGTCTGGCATCCTAGCAGCAGGACAATAACTGCTTAGCATGAATTACCCAAGGATGGCCACCAAAATAAATTTTTGAGAGGAAATTGTCACATTAAACCTTGATGAGGGACCAGAGGGCTCTTAATTTCATCCATGCTTTGCATTTTCTGGGTGACTCACAGTGGGGACGTTCACTGTGGTTGCTTGCTGCTGCCCACTTTCACAGGGGAAGGGACCAGTGCCAGGCTCTGTCCCTGCTTGCTGTCAGGACTGTATCTTCTCATGACGGAGAAAGACTACAGCTTCTTCAGAAAAGAAAATGCCTCCAGTGTGTACTTGCGCTTGCATGAATGTGTACTTGTGCTGGCAGCTGCATTAGGTAATAAAAGTAGGACTCACACCTCAGAAACCTTTATCCCTGGTGAAAACCAAGAGTTTGTGTTCAAGCCAACTCAAAGAATACCTGGAGGCCCTCTCTTAATGCTACTTGGATTGAAATTAATTTCCAAGGCTAAAAATGGTCTTCATCCTTCTTATTTCCTATGCTGAACATGTAAAACTTCTTAAAAGATGTATTCACACTTGACTGCTCTGAAAACTAGGGCTCAGGGGCATTCTCCATTCAGAGAGAAAACGGCACATGGCATGGTTACTGCTCCCAGCATGGCAAACAAAATACTTCGTCAAAATTACAAGGGCTGGAGCCACACAGGCCAATCAGCTGACAGTGCAAGATTTCATGAAGAGAAGATGGCTGGAAAAAAGAAGCGAGAAAGGCCATACAGCATCCCACTTACTTGTTTTCCTCATATACTTAATATTTGGCTGTTCATCTCCTTATCTACTCTAGCGAGCAAACAAGAAATTGGACATGACAAATTACTTATGCTTGTTGAAAGCCATATATAGGGGGAGACTTTCTCTCCCCTCTCGTCTTTGCTTTTTCAGTACCTCTCGAAAGCACTGGTTTACCTACATGCTTCTATTGTGGGTGCTGAGTTTGGTGAAAACTGCACTCCACAACCTGTGACAGCAGATGCGACCACTGCCACCCAGTACGATTCCTGTGGCCATGTACTACAGTCACTTCACAGTAAACTTTTCCCCTCCACTCTTCTGAGGTTTAAAAGTCTAAAGCTCGTTTCAGCATCCCTCGCTGGAGAGCTGTAGGCAAGCAGATGAGTTTCTCCTTGGTGAGGTAACTCAGGCTGGCCTGATCGTGCTTGCAGTAAGAGTTGGAAGCCACTTTGCCCTGCTGCAAGCCTTCTTCAGCTGCTTCATGCTCCCATGCATTAGGTGTGCAAGGACACCAAAGGGGTAACTGAGCAGTCCCCTATCAGCTGTCTGATGGGAATGGTCCTGTGCAGGCTTTTGCCTCACCGTAAACACAAGGTGATTTGAAGACGCTTCCTCTGGGCTGATTTTAGACATTGTTAGCACTTGAGATGACCTGTCATGCTACATGCTGAGGCTGCTTCTCAAGCAAACACAAAAGACGAGAAAAAAACCCACCCCACAATCACCCGAGTTAAAAAAGGCCATTTATTGTGGTAGCAAGGAATGTGTGCACAGCGTTTGTTTTGATTTGTTTAGATAAGGTGGCTGGAAACAAAGATCCTTGGGAATTTTGAAAAAGCTAAGAGAAAACTGTTTGTTTTAAAACAGAACAAAATGTTTAGGTAACTCCCAGGCTTGCAAGTCAGAGTTACGCCTGTTAATTTCTATTCGTTCAGCCTAAATCTGAGCGTTTTAACTCTGGTGCTGTCTTTGCACAGGCAAAGCAGAGAGGATAGTTCAGGATTATGGGAGTCAGGACTTCTCCAGTGGAGTCAAACCTTTTCTCCTGTTTGTTTATAGAAAACCTACTGAATTTTCAGGGAGCTAGAGGTGTGAAGTCAGAGTGAAAATCCTTCAGGCTGTCTGCAGTTTACCTGGAGTTTCAGAAGAAAGTCAGGTATTATCAAGAGAGCCTCCCATTACCCTCTGTTGAATATGTTAAATAAAACAGACTTACAGCAAGTTCCTCTAAGCATAACCCGAGAATGCATGAGTTGTTGCACGCATAGGGTTGCTGTAGCTTTGAACAGACACAGTACTTTAACTAAACATATTCAGATAAATTAGAAAGAAGAAATCCCAGCAGTCTAGAAAGAAAAGAACACCTGGTTGCAATAACAGGACCCACTGCTATCTGCCGTCTACCTAAAGGAGACCAGTGAGAAGCACAGGGCAACTTATCAACATAAACTGGATATGCCTAGCCTATTACAAGCCAAGAATCAACACTACAAAATGTCAAACAGGCCCAAGCTTAGAAAAGATGTGTATTTTTCAAGTTGCATTTAATGCTTCTTTTCCCGTAATTACTCAGCTGTCATTTTGTCTATACTTAATATTGGCAAATGTCAAAACACACCCAATTTTGTTCTATTACAATTGATTCTTTTTATTAATAGGGTAGCTCTGTTTATTAAACAACAATAAAATTACTTCATGGCAGGGAAAAGACCATCCAGACTCCCTTTCCCTGACTTCCTCCCTCCCACCCCAAACCCTTAGCCCCCTGCCCCTCACAATCCGCCAGCACCAGCAGAATTGGGTGTTCAGAGGGAAGCAGGGCACAGCAGCAAGATGATGCTGACTGGCCAACTGATGTTAAGTCTTTCCTGTGACAGGCAGCAACTTCTGAGGCTAAACTTCACAAGAGTCCAGGATTCAAAGAATGGTATTTCCTTGAAAAACAGCTGCACATACCTTAGGAGGCACAGGCAGGCTATTCCTGGTTTCATTTCTCTAAAACCTTTCAGAAATCCATAATCTTGCTTTCCAATGACTCCAGAAAGGCATGGGAAAAGCAAACACAAAGTAAGATGTCTGATGGTCACAGCTTAAATCTTAGGCATATATCTAACGCCAATGGAAGATGATGCCATCAGCAAGACTCCAGGCATACAGACAAAGATGAGCGTTGTGCTGCTTAACAAATGAGCAAGGGCATATCAGGCAATGTTAAGGTATCTTTAATTACAGAAGAAACATGAACATGCGTTCCTTCGTTGCAGTGATTTTCTAGTATTTAGAGACAATTATTTTAAATTTTCCAGTAGTGTCTTATCAATAAGTTTGTGTTGGGGCACTGGCTTATTTTCCTTGTCATTATATATTTCTTATAATACTCCCAGCTATAAAATTAAGCTTCACTGTATTGATGGCACTGTGCAAACAGGTATAGATATGACTGCAGTACAACATCCTACATAAATTCAGTGTTAAAACTTAGTTAATTCTTTAATGAACTCATCAGTGCAAGTAATGAATTTCTCTCTAAGCAAGTGAAACTGTGATACAACATGAATTCTGGGGCTACACAGGATCCCCCTGAAATTCCACTGCCTTCTGAGACACAAGATTCAACTATAAAGCTGAACAGGAGGAAACAGGAATGAGCCTCCCAATGGTAAATGCACTGAAACAAGCACCACGTTCCACTATAAGCATACTCCTCCTGATGCAATAATATTTTCTTATTTAAAAAAATGCTGGGTTGGAAATATCTGAACTGCCTTTTGCACTTTGGAGAGGGAGGTGAAGGAGAATGCTGAAGGAGCTTTTCCATATTGGGGCAGAAAACCCACACAAAGACAAATTTCCAAGCAGCACAACTTGGCCTAGGACAAAGCAGATGCTTGAAGTTCACATAATCAGAAGAAAAGGATAAGCACTCTGAAAGTCAACACATGCCCATACAGGTTTGGACATACTTAATCCTGAAGTGTACCTGAGATTATGAGGAAAAATCAATTTTAATAAAAGATACATAATACCAAAATCATGTTAAAGAGTGGGCTACAGGTATCTTTTATTCGTGTGCTAACTGATTAATTCATATAATGCATAGGAAAGCCTATTTTTAATTGTGTAAGAACATTACAACATGATTTCTTGATGACTTTTTTTTTATAATTATTCTCTTGCAAATTTATGTCTCCTCATTTAAGAACTGATGGTGAAGAGCGCTGTAAAACTGTACTTGTGTGAAATGCAGAGACTTACAGGACTGTTGCTGACACCATACTGGACTATGTTACCATATTTGTCAGTTTCTTTTCACTACAGATTCAACATAGACAACATGAATTAGGCTCTAGATATAGAAATTACAAACTGTTAGGTATTGACAGACCTCAAATCTTACTATAGAAATAAGGAGTCACGGAATCACGGAATTTTTAGAGTTGGAAGGGACCTCTAGAGATCATCTAGTCCAACTCCCCTGCTGACGCAGGAATGCCTAGAGCACGTTACTCAGGACTGCATCCAGGCGGGTCTTGAAAATCTCCAGAGAAGGGGACTCCACAACCCCCCTGGGCAGCCTGTTCCAGTGCTCTGTCACCTGAACCATAAAGAAGTTTTTTCTTATGTTTGAATGGAACTTCCTATGTTCCAACTTGTGCCCGTTGCCCCT
>VYXH01009637.1:212103-265933 GCA_013397275.1 Burhinus bistriatus | reverse complement strand
TCAAGCATGATTTACCCTTGGTAAATGCGTGTTGACCACTTCCAATAACTTCCTGTTCTTCAACGTGTTTGGAGATGACATCCAGAACAAGTCGCTCCATTACCTTCCCAGGGACAGAGGTGAGACTAACCGGCCTGTAGTTCCCTGGGTCCTCCTTCTTGCCCTTAAATACTGTGCTTTTGGTTGAAACAGTTTACTAACCTGAGAATTATCTGGAGCAACTGTTTATCTCCCTTTCCTTTTTTTAGTTTCTTTTTTTTTTTTTTAAAGAGTTGATTTTCCTTCACGCTAAGACTTGTCTACATCTCTTTGACAAGATAAAAAAACATTGTAGTGACTGTGAACACACCTGAACACACATTGTGAAGACACAGTGTTCATTCTGAAGCTCTCCCTACATTGCTAATCCTCATTATCTCCATTTGCAAGATCTAGCAAATGCAGTTGCAGCAGTCTACAGGTGAGAAGAAACATGCAACAGATGAGAAGAAACATGGTGGCTCCCTAGCTGCTGAAATCTACCCTTCCAGGCACTCTGCCACGTCTGTGTGGGGCACGAGCACTGGGTGCACTGCTGTAAGCAGTAGCATCTTCAACCTACATTTAGTAATGAAGACGTTTACCACTGACAGAAGACTTGCCAGCTGTGTGCCTAACCCTGACGCAACAGTCCATGACACGAGATCTCCCACTGTTTCTGTCACATCAAAGGAACTTCCGGGCAGCCATGAGCGCCACAGTGGCTCTGTGGGGGAGTTCTCCAGAGACCTTTTCTGCACCATCACTGCTGAAGAGAGAAACAGGAGCTACTGCCCCTTGGAGACTGCAGAACTAGCAATGATGATTACCCACATAAATACATGTCCTCAATTTCTCTTTTCTGAGCTTTTTCCAGAATGTTTTCTCTTCTTTGTATCGGTCTTCATTTTTCCTCAAGCTTTCTCTTTAGCGTCACCTGCCCCTCTTCCCACTCTGCCTTCCTCCATCCACCTCCTGCTCACATCTCAGTGAAAGAGGTCATGTTCCTTCCATGTAGCATCTTGTAAGAGCGAGATCCCTGTGGTTTGAGCCTGTTCATCCTGCCTCTGCCCAAGCTGACCTCTGCTGAGGTTCTGTGTACGGGTCCCACTCTGAATGCAATGCTGAGACACAGCTCATCAACTGCCCAGCAGTCCTCCTGCTTGGCATTTTCAAGTGTTCAGCTACAATCTGGGGTTATGTATCAGTCTCTAAACCAACGTGCTGTCTCACACTCTAGGAAAACATCAGTGCTGAGATGTTTGTTTTTAATTCCCTCCTCCTGTTACAACAATAGCAACAATAAAATCAACCCATAATGATTTTTTGGGCTCACACCAGCTGCTGAGCAAATTAAGGCTCTAACAATGGCAAGGATGCAGGGTTTTGGAAAGCATTTGCAAATATTGTACTAGACTGAATCCAATGTCTGCAGCTGTCTTTGGGGACAGTGAAAAGCTCTCCCTGGCATCAACACACCCGGCAGTCACAGCAATCGTACCTGCACGAGGAAGGAGCTCACCTCTTCCTCTTCCTGGCGTTGTTATATAGCTAGAGGGAAACACAGAGGGAGCAGCCCCCACTGTGGTAACCCACCGTGGGGCCAGAGGATGACTTTATGCTGAGCTTTATCTCATGCATCTGTGCATATGCCAATATATGCTATCTCATGGCAAATTCCAGGTCTGGGAAAGGCTGCCCAGGTCAGAGTGTCTTCCCAACCTGTGTTCCTGTGTGATTAACAGTCTGCACAGAGGAAGCTGGAGAAACATGGGATGGCACTGCAATTTCATGTATTAAAGGATGCAATCTGGAAAGCATAGGCACAAGAAGAAACCCATAAAGCCCATCTCTATTTCTTTTGCTGTTACAGGGATGATGGACAGAACAATAACTTGCATATCTCTAGTCCCACCATATAAAGACCTCAAACCACACTGTAGGCACTCAGGTGCTTCACAATGTGCCAGAAAATTATCTCTATTTTACAAGATGATCTAAGTAAGTATCATTTAAAATGACCCCCTTTCTTAGGAGACCACTCTCCTAGTACATTTTACCAAGGGTGTGGAGGTCCAGCCCCCCGATTCTCTCCAGTAAGGCAGCCACCAAACTGGGACAACTCAAAACTGGGGAATGCTTGAAAAAGTAACAAGTGTAAGCAACATGTCAAATGTCTGACTCATGGCAAGAAACCAAACTCATTAATTAGATGCCCGGGTGTTAATGCCTTACATATGAGACTGCACCTGAGATGCTGTAAAGGTTCTGAGATGTCTCCATTCCATTTTACCTGGGAGCTGCTGGTGAACGGCTCTGTGCCAACGTGTCTGCACCCTCCAAGTCCAGGGAAGTCCTTTCCTGCAATAGGGTAATAAACTAGGCCAAAATTTCACCACGAAATTGTAACACAGTCCGGGGGAGAGGCAGAGCAGCTTCAAAGTCAGGTAGGAAGGGATGGATTACCATCCTGTGAATTAGTGGTGCAACACCACCATGTGAAAGATAGCCACAAAAGGGTGAAAGTACGTGACTCATGCCTGTTCTTAGGTTATTACTCCAGCATGAAACTCAGACAAAATTTGCCCATTTTGGGGCCTCCTCCCACTTTCCTATACACAGACAACCATAGGGAGGGCAAAGATGGTTGCCAATAAAATGCAGTGTGGGTCTTATGAGAAATTTCTCATGACAGCCATCCTCTGTCTTCTTAGAGAAAAACTAAATGCCCGTGGTGGCATCAGTCCTTTTTAGGGTTTTATATTGATCCTTGTTTCCATAGCTGAACAGATATTCACAGAAAAGGGTGGCAGCATAACCCTGGAGGACTCCATAAAGTCTTTGGCACCATCTGCCTTTCTAGGGTCACAACTTCAGACCAAGTATTAGCTTCACTTCTATTTCTCGTTGCCACTCTTTTGACCAACTGGTTAATAAACAGGGGTTCAGCTTGCAGGAGAGGGTTAACGCCAAGATTTCTTTCGCATTATTAGCAGTTACTGTAAAAGCACTGGAACTGTAATCACTTTTAGGCTGAAAGCCTGAGGTTTGGAGTACAAACTGTCTATTTGTTTGGTGTTTGTCTAGTTCTGATCTGAACAGAATTCTGTGGTTGTACAGCAGATTTGGGACAAACCTTAGCTCTTTACTTTCTTAGAAGCAGCCACAGGACCAGGGGAAGGGGCCAGGGCAGCTGAAGCAGCCACGCGTGCCTGTGGCATCCCGCTCAAAACTCCCTCCCCTTGCCCAAAACTCCTTCCCCTTGCCGTAGGCTCCCAAAACATGCTTAAGCACCCGTCTACCTTTATTGCCCCCAGGTGGCTTCTCCGGTTTTCATGCAGGAGCTTAGGAACTCGGGATGCTGGGAAAAATCTCAAGCTGATTATCACACAACAAAAACAATGCAGCACTTTTTTTTCCCCCCAATTGACATGTTAGTTTTGGTGGTATCCCTTTCTGACTGACAGGTTAACAAAAACTTGCTTGTTGAAAATGAAAAAGAACTTTTATGAGGAGGATAAAAATGCATTTTAGTTTTCTTTTTATGTGCTTTGCAACTCACTAAATGACAGACAGCAGTCGTGTGTACTCTATGAGCTGAATATGATTTATCAAAACTGACAAATTCAAAATAAGGCAGGGACCTAAATTAGTTATCATAACTAGAAAAATAAATACAAGAGCTAATCTCAGAACTCAATTTGTATTCTTTATGATGACTTACAGCTGGCAGTTCTCATCCTGTGAGATCTGGGAGCTATAAATAAACTTAGCTTAGAACAAACGAATATTTTTTACACGCAGGACTTAATGCATTACAGTTTTCTGGCAGAACAAAGAATAACAACAGACCAAACCCATGTCTCATTTTAACAAAAAAACAAGCCAATAAAGCAGACCTCCAAAAAAGGAAATCTCTGATCTACAAATACAAGTATCCAAGCATGTCTCCAACTCTTCTCATTCAGTTTAATAAGAGAGGAAATAAGGCCACCAGAAGTTTACAGACTAATGCAATTACAGGGTGGCTCAATAAGCACTCATTTGTCTGTAATCTATGACATGTAAGATAAAGCTATGCTAACAGGTCTGGTTTTCCTTTCACAAAGCTGAATGCCCATCAATCAATTAATCACAACAGATGTTTTTCATGGGGGAAAGTAGCAGTCAGTTGCTGGCACATATATGAATGACCATTTCTTATAGCTATTTTTAAGATCCATTAACTAACTGAATAATTGGATTTACCTATAAATAACAAATGCATTTTCATCAGATAGTGTTTAACATTTCTTACATCAGAGGTGAAAAAAAAAAAATCCTCTTAGTAGCTCTAGTATTAAAAGGCAAATAAAATTAAACCCATAATCGCAGCACCACTTCAAAATCACCATGAACTTTCAACAATTCTCTGAATACAAGGATACAAATGTACCATTAAAAAGTCACTCCCTGTAAAAAAGCCACTTGAAGAAAACCAAGTTGTTTTGCTGTTTGCAAGTGGGATGAACGTGGGAAACAGCCTTTCTTCGGGAATGGTGAGCAGCAGCTTGCACATGGACAACAGCAGAGAGCTGGACAAGCTCCAGATATATTGAAAGCAGACATCATTTGTTTTGGAACCACAACCACTGCAGACCTGGCCCTTAAAACAAAAATGCTGGAACCCTGGTGCTTAAAACTCCCAGATTCAGTTCCTGACACCTTAAAAAGGGGTGTCTGGGGCTGATACATTTAGACATGACTGATGCGTATACATTCAGATTTAAATGCTGAATTTCAATTGTTCAACTTTGCAAATCTGGGATTTGTCAAGGTTCCATCAAGAGGAAAAATAAATATATGCCAGAAGGCCAGTCTGATCATTAACATAACTTATAATGCTTGAGAATCTCAGATTCTGAAAGGAAAGGCATACAGTGCTACTTAATTTCCACTACAACCTCAACAGGAAAGTTACCCAGACTACTTCAAAAGTTTGCCAATGGTTGAATTTAAAATACCCACACCACAGTCCAAGGGCTGACATTTCTGCAAACCAAGGATGATCATTATTCATATTGTTGACTAGAAGTACCCAGATTGCAAAGGATAATTCAGCTTGACCTAGGTGAGACCTCGGTGGGACCTCTGAGTTATTTTGTCAGGGCATGGAAAAAGCATGTTGTTCTTCCACCCAGAACTGGTTTTCATAGCACCCTGGTACTCTGCTCAGTGGGCACCATCTTGCTTGGCTACACCTTCCAACTTCGGATTCTCTATAGACATGCATAAAGAAGTATTTAATATTATGTCAGCTGATAACTTCCAAAAACACATCTGGACAGAGCTTCACTGAGTAAGTCAGCTAAGCAGAATTCACCCAAAGGTAATACATGCCTTCAATTAGGGAACTGCGAACATCTCAGGAACTGGCTAAGTAACAACCTGGCTAATGTGCTTACCACTGCGTTAGCACTGACATCTCTTCTTACCAATTAGCATTGTCTCAAAAAGGATAAAGAAAAGATCATAGCTTTGTGAGGTGATGCAACAGCCAACTATTACAGAAGCACCGCCGAAGCCTGCAGCATAATTAAGGGTACATCTTCAAAGTCAAGCACACCCAGAGTCACACCTGCATGTTGCATCCTGTCGCCACTCTGGTTCATACACAGAAACCTTGTTCCTGGCTTTGGCAGAAGTACCATTCTGGGCTAGTAACACAGGCTGGAGTCCACGTGGATGCTGGGTTCACCTCTAAACCTGCCTGTTCTGCAGCAAGGGATGCACATGACTGCGGATGGTCCTCATCTGACCCAAAGGATGAAAATGCAAGTCTCTGATGTCAACACACATTTCAATTTTGTACTGGAAACAGTAATGTAACTATAGCCCCAAACTACCCCAAAACTGCAAAACCAACTCTAACCAAGACACTTCACTTTGACTGTTTGATCAGGAAATCTGATTAATGGTGAGAACCTCTGGGCACAGCCCAGTGTGGACCTCAGTGTACTAGACACTATGCTAGTTTAAACACAGGAATAATAACCTGGTCACAGCCTCCAACCAGAGCTAGGCAAAGAGGTGGACACATGAAGGTAGGGTGCAGTATCAGGTGACAACAAGCTGAAAGTAGTATGGATGAAAAGTGGAGGCCATGCACATGCCATCAACATTAGTATTCCCAGCCACAGGTGTGTGTTGGCATTACAATGGTGAGACTTGAAGGAAGACGCTGAAAAGGTTTTTTAAATGGTTAGACAGACTGTAATTAAAGCCATAAATCAGAACTTCTTCCAGGCCTATAGGTCATGCAAGGAAAAAAAGCGATCAGTCAACAATCTTGAGACAAATCCAAGTCTGCAGAGGAGAAAGGAGCACAAGACATTTCTGTCTGCACTGGGGAATGTTCAGGGAGACCAAGAGTAAAATAATGCGTATCTTCTAACAGGAAGCTGTTAGCTGTGAGTGTAATTAATGAAGGTAACAATTTAATGCAGGCTGCGATGAATGCTCCCTTGCAAGACGTGTGGAATCAAAACTGGATGTTTTTCTAAAAGATAAGCTCTAATCCAAACAGAAGCCAATTTAGGAAAATCCAGTGGTCTATGTCACAATGCCAGTCATAACGTGATCACAGCTGACTCTTTAAACCTTAAAACCCATGAATATAATGAGTCATGAATACCAACAGTACTGTTCCTTCCTCCAATGACGTGTCTGGTGATATGGTGCCTGGATGTGGGTGGGTTATGATTAATGATGTATTTTACTGTGACTTTGCTCAAGAACTTTTTTCCCTGATGATTGCCATGGCTTGGACAAGTTCTTCCAGGAATTATGATAAAAAAATTTACTTCAGCAAAAGCTCCATTTTATGTCCTTAAGTCCAGCTATTATTTTACTTTCCCAGCACAAAAATGAGCAAGGATCTTCTAATGGGAACTGGAGCCAAGTTTTAATTATTTAGAATTCATACCAACATGGGCCTAGAAAAAATTATGAAAACATCATCAGAATCTGGTTCTTATTACTGCCAGAAAATGGCAGTGAAGGTACACAGCAGCGTGCTTAAACATATAGTCATAACCATCCTGAGAAGGAGGCCTTGAAAGTAATTCTCACTGAATGAGGACAGTGAACATGGTGGCCAGTTCAAGGCAGATTAAGACACTTCTGCTAGCCAGGGAACCTGCTGATACCATCATCACTCCTTTTCCCCAGCTTACCATTACTACCTTTCTTCTGCCTTCTCCAGTCTCTTAACACCAAGGGAACTGGGACCTCTATTTCATATAAAGCCTTCTTATACCTTCTGTTCCTGGACGGATGGGTGGGTCTGTTTATCCCTCTTTTCCTCATCCCTTTGTTCCAGGTTCTACCATCCTTTCATCACTTCTAGGGTCTGCAGCCACCATTATTTCCTTTCTGCCCCACTGATGGACAAGTGATTGGGATTCCTTCATGCAGTGTGTTAAGGTTTAAATCCGAAATCCAGGCTGAGCTCAACTGAGATGAATGCATGATATCCTGCAACCTATTAAGCAATTTTTTGATGTGTGTAGCAAGTTCTGTGGATGTCTGGAGGTCCCATTTCTTGGTTTCTGGTTTCCTGATTTTTATTAGTGTCAGCAAAATTCATGCTGTGATGCCTACACTACTCCCTGGATTTGCTTTAATGTTGCATTCAAAAATCCCCTAGCAATCTCCAAGCTGACTATTGCCCCTATACTGAGGACAATATGTCTCATTTGGCCAACAATGATGCTCAGTATCAAAGCAGATATATTTTAGAGTGAAGGAAATAATTAGAAAAGTCAAAGGGCATTAAGGCCTTGGGAGAAATACAGGTTTAGGTTCTGAACTACACAGTTAAAATTATGTTGCTAAAAATTAGCAGGGAATATTATTACAACCTAGAAAGCAAAGAACTATACAAAGAGTCAAGCATTGTTGTTAGAAGATGCTTCTGTAAATTAGATATTGGGGTCGCAGATCTATTAATTCAAATTAATGTGTTTTGCTCATTTGGATTTCTTTAATTTTGGAACAAGATTTCTTGGTTTGAAATTGCTGTGCTACTTAAGGACAATCAGATAAATATCATGAGACTTCAGTATGGGACCTTACCTCTTCCACTCAGTTAATTATTGTTTATTTAAAGTATGCTTGCTTGTATTTTTGCTTTCCAACCCCATTAAAAATCTTATTTTAAAATTCTGATTCTTACAAGGCTTCAGTTCCAAGATATGGAATGTACAAAAAATCATCAGTTGTTGAAAAAATCTTTTTTTTCTTTTTTTTTTCTTTTTTTTTTTTCCCAAAAAAAAAAGGAAATACTTAACAAATGACATTTGTAGTTTTCAAGAGAAAACTGAAAATGTCTTCTGCTGAAAATGCAGCTTGGAAACATCAATCCCAAATCTGTAAAGGACAACAAGTCAAAACCCATTCCTACAAGCCTCCCCTTCAATCTGTTAAAAATGTAATTGTTTGCTCACAAAGGGCAGGGAGCGCTTCTATACCTTGGGCAGACCTGTGTCACATGGGGTCAACATTAAAAGACTAAAGACTAAGAGGGGAAAATGGAAGTTGAAAAGAACTGGGACCACTTTTGAAAGGCAGAATTATGGGGATCACGTAGCAACAGAAACAACAAGCTGGAAGTGGTTTAAGTGCAGTTTGTAGCAGAGTGATTACCATTAGCAGAGATAAAATGACCCATGTTACTATAATAACGTGCACAAACAGGTATTGCTGGCACTTGATGGTACTATACCTCCCTAATCATACAGCAATAAAACTAATTCCATTTGCTCAGGCGTTATTACTAAAGTCCCAGAAAGCAAAGAAATGCCATTTAAAAGCACAAAAATGTAGCTATATAGTCCTTTTTATTTTCCTCATGCTTTTTAAGCCCTCGGAGGTCAGTCTGACTTTTTTCCAAGCTTTTCTCTGCAACCAGAAAAAGCTGGAAACTTTTATTTAATTATTTTTAAAGCAAGCTGAAATTCTTCTATGCTCCTTCAGTTGCATGAACTGAGAGTTTCAGAGAAATGCTAACTATTCCAACACTTAGAACAGAACCAAAAAACCTGGCAGTACTAAGAGGATGGAACCACTTATGTGCGACTAAGTACCATCCAGCCATGCTGGGCTTTCATTGTCCTTTCTTCTGTTTACGTTGTTGGACACTGAGGTGCTTTGCTAGGACCTTGTATGCTGAGAAGAGGACTCACAGTACCTGATCCAAATCTATGCAATCAAAGAGTCATCTTCTGCTACTGCATAATGTTAAGTGTAAGTCAGCTCCTCCTAGGATGTTTTTGTATTTACTTGTTACCAAGACAAATTACTGGTCTGAAAACACCACTTCAGTTGTAAGACAACATGTGAGGATAATTTATTTGCCTGGGAACACAGGTTCTTATAAGGGCTGGAGAGTTATGTTAGATATCACTCTCAAGAGCCTCCTTCCTGAAAAATGCCAGGAAGTTGTATCAGCTCTGTACTCTGGAGAGAACCAGCCATTAATTAATTCACCTGAATCTCTGAAGGCATAATGAGAACAGTTTTGGTTAGGTATGAAAATTTACTTAGTTTCAGTGCAGGAGTTAATACGTGGTGGGTAGACTTTGGAAACTGTCAGCTAGATACAGGTTACTTGCATGTGATAGTAACTCGAGTATTTCTTCCAAATCTTGCCTTTTCCATATCACCTAATAATGTACTAAAATCTAGAAATGCTAGAAGAAACAGCTGTATGTATAAAGGAAAAACACCACCCAGCCAAGCAAAATGCACTCCAGCAAAATTACAGGATCACATCTACCTTTACCAATAAGACTTTTTCAGTTTTATCTGATCTTAAATTCAAAATGATTTAGTGCAAATGTACAGCACTCAACAGTTCAGTAAAATTCAGGATGCCTAACCTGACAGAGCAACTGCAGAACTGTAATGATTTACAGTCTTTACTTGTTTCTGGTAAGGCTTATGATGTCCTTTAGTCACACACCTGGAAAGGCTGTGCCTCTACTTTAGGGAATTTATGTTCCTGCAGTTCCTCTTTACTTCCTAAGGGCTGAGCACAAATTACAGCTTTTTAAGTGAGCAGCATTCATTAAATTAAATTGCCAGTAATACTGCAGTGCCTGAATGTGCCCCTAATTGGTCTTAGAAGTCTTGCTATGTACCAAGAGACAAGGTGGCCCTGCCTTTTCACTAATCCTATCTGTGCTAACTCCAAAGCCCCTAGCAATCATGTTTCAGCAAAACTTCTCCACTTTTGGTATCAGTATAAATAGTACCTTTAAACTACTGTCACATTATCTTCATACACCCAGCCCTGCACCAGTTCAAAGGAGAGTTTCACTGTTGACTTCAGCAGGAGCAGGCTGTAAGCCTGAATGTCGACCACAGCTTTCAGGCAAGTCAAAGGTGAGCTGGACACTCTTCCAAGTATGAAATGCTAAATGGCGATTTTGGCTGGACAACAGGCTAACCCAAGAGTAGAGATGAAATACTGCAGCCTTCCTCCAGAAAGGTCAATGGTGTACTCTCATCAGCTGTCTAATTAAAATGATTTAATAAATATTAAAATACAGCAGTGCCTGGATAGGCAAAAGGTAATGTGAAATTTATCACTGGCTCGAGTAAATTAGCTCATTGCAATAGAGAAATGCAAATAACTTAGAAATGCAAATAACTTAAATATTTGTATTAAACTGTATTGTTTGTTTTCAACACGTACAAGGCAGAATTGTAAACCAGGGGCTAAGGACAGCTTCCACATTGTTGCCATATTTAAGGTTCCAAAGCATCCTAGTGCTACCCAGAGAAAGTCCTGTGGAATTCGCACCTTCTGAGCAGAGCTGTATATAACGCTTCCCAGCTTGATCCTAGACAGTTGTCCATGCAGATGGGTAATGAACACATGGTATGTGGACAGCAAGCTGTGACTTCATAGCCTGGCACAGCCATACCAGGCAGGACTTCATTCATGTGGGGGTGCAGCATCACTTATTAGGGGGAAGCCATCTCTGCCTGTTTCTGAGTAAGCAATGAAAGAAAGAAAGCTGAAGGCACCACTTACTTCAATGAAGTGGCCATCTGCCCAATGGATTTCAATTAGGACAGAAATACACACATTGCTGTTTGAGCTGGTATCACAACCACAAGATTATACTGCAAGGACAGTGAAAGTATTTAATCTTTTAACCTTTTTGACAGAAAGTGGGCACTTGATTTCATTTGATGTGAGTGTTCCCCAGGCACCCTATTTAATTTTTGGCTTAGGCAATGAATTGAAGCCCAGAGATTGAAATGCAGCCAAGGCTGGCACTCTGCTTTCTGACACCTTAATGCGTTCAGATCCAAACATTCAAAATTTATTATCATTGCTCTAGTACTTCAACAGCTCTGCACTGCATACAATTCAATGAAGAATGCCATGCCTTCAGGGATCCACTGGACACATGGCCAAATTTTCTTTTCATCTACACCTTCTGGTAATGTACTGGGTGTCTCAGATATGCTGTAACTTATGACTGCAGAGCTGTCTCTGTTAAAATAGGACAAAAAAGCACTTCATGGACTTTCTAAATATTTTTTTTTCAGTAACGCTGGATTAAGACACCAGGGGAAAAAAGAAGGGAGAAGCTTCTGCAAAAACACAATGTTTAGAGACTTGCTAATTGTGAAAGCCAGTACCACATACATTGCAGATTTATATTTATCCAGAATTAAGCTTTTATAACACAGTAAGGCACAGTTAAAAAACTAAAACCTTTGCTGAAGGAGGTTCCACAACCACCCCAGAGAGCCCATTCCAGGGGGAGGACTTTGCACAAATACCAGCACTTCGCAAGTCCTGGTGCCACCCTTTTGACAGCACGAAATCCCACCTCCACCCCAAAGAAGATTACATAATGATTGATAAGTGATCTATACAATCTGTACAGTTTGGATCTCTTAAGATAAAAGGATTAGAAAGGGAATAGTCAAAATTGGCTTAGCAACAACAAATGCAAGCTATCCTTGTACAGAAACACACCTATGTATGCAGACCTTGATCATTCTGTTTCCAACTATGTGCTTTCGAGAGAGACTGATAAAAAACATTAATCTTCAAAAATCGTGAGATGCAACTCTTGCAAGTTGTAAAAACAAGATGATACAAATAGCATTTTAATTTTGATTTGCCTCTTTCAGGGGGGCAGGGGGGACAGAAAGAGCCAAATCAGGGGGTAGTATTTAGAAGCCATATTTTTCAGTATTTCTTTGCACATTTTGAGACTGAAAACCTGTTTTCAAAAATTAAAGGTATTTCTGGCATTTTGCATTTCTGGAAAGAAAAACCATACCAAATATATCAGGAGTTGTGATAAAATCAGAAGAGTTAGGGAAACATAATAGGTATTTTTGAATTGCAAAGTAACTCTTTCATATTAAATGCCATCAGAGACTAGTAGACTGCTTTCATGGAAAAGAATACTGCAATGTACTGCAAGAATAAGTGTACAAATAATGACAGGCCAAGTTGATTTAAATTTACACTTTTCAGATGTCAATCTCGCCCATAGTTGCTCTACTGCTACAGTTAATTGTTGTACCTTCATGAGCCCTCAAGGCTAACAGTCTTGAAGAAAATCCCATTTAGAAGACAACTAACAGGTATTAAGCAACTAGAGGGACTCAGAATTGGAAGATATGGATTTCATTCTGCTGTCTGCTGATGACCTGCTGCTGACCTTCAATAAAATACTTAACTTATCCAGGCTGCAACCCCACCTTAACATGCATCTCCTAAGACTGCTATGAGGTTTAATTAATTAATTCGTGCCTAAAAACTTTTCAAAAGCCTAGGGATCGAAGGGGCTATGGTAATGAAAATTATTAACAGTATTTTCCTACATACAGAGGTACAGAGTGACATATGTTTGCTGTATGAATATAAATGCAGAGACACATAAACATACACTACATGTTTCCACAGAACTCCTTCAAACTTGTTCAGTCAAGTAACAGCAACATGGAAATACACAATGAAGGAATAAACACTACATATCCCTACAGATCCTTCATTTTCTGTGTAGGTAGCTCTGATGCTGCCTCCCCTTTACAACATGTTCTTAAGATTACAAATTATGCTTGTTTAACAATATTATGAAAATAAATTGTTCTTACCCTCAACCCCTGCTCCATGGACAAGCAGAGGACCTGCCAAGGTGCTGTGTACCTGAACATGTTTGGCCCCTTCTGTAGACAAACTAAATAGCAAAAGGCACGCAAATCTCTCAGGTCTCCTGGTTGGTTTTCATCTGAGGGATGCTTAAATTGAGAGAAATCCTTTAGTTGTACTCTTCAAGGGCCCCCCGGAGCAGATTCTAAGACAGCGTTACAGCCATTCAACTTGCACCCTGAAGAACTGAATAACTAATTCAATAAGAGGCTTTTTTTCTTGGGAAGAGCTTAGCTCAAACTCAATTAGCATAAATAGGATGATAACCTTTGAACCTCCCACTCCTCCTCTCGGAGGAGCCGATGGTGGACTGCACACTGCAGCAGGGGTGCTCCCTCCCCTGCAAATCTTGAGTTTATTTGTATTTCCACAGCTGGCATTTGACTCTGCTTCACAAGTCCAGAGCAGCTATCAGAGACTGTCTGTAGCTTTGCATTTTTTTACTTTTGCTATAACCTTTTAGCCTGGCTCAAAGGAAATCCGTTTTCCTCCTGTCAGGAGGGTTTCCCCTTCCCTGTCTCCGACACCCTGACCTCCACCTGGTAAATGGCATGATTTTGCTGAATAAATTCACACAGAAGCTGCTATAAACACTCTCATGATAAAATCACTATAGTAAATAAAGTTACCACCCTATTTGAGACTGAAAGGTTTTCTCCAAAACACACTGAAGTCAGCTCTTTGCAACACTGGAAATATGATATGCTGCTTGTGGTTAAATTTTCCTTAATGGATTGTCAGTTTTTCAGTCAGAGACCAAAGCCTAGTGTCCAAGAGATTAAAATGGTAAAAGACCAAAGCTCTGTTATTTTCTACATTTTTATTATTTCAGTGATGAACTGGAATGGTATTTCTGTACCCTACTGCTGCTTAGAAAATGGTGGTATGCTGTATGCACGCCATGGCCATGTTTCCTTTTCAAACCGTCAAGGATGCAAATTCAGCCACACAGATCAAGCAACTAACTTATCCTGGCCTTTTGTTTTTTGGTTTTGTTTTTGGGTTTTTTTGTTTGTTTTTTTAAACTTTGTTAGAGGAAGAAGTAATTTTAGATTGATATAGGCTCAAATCTGACTCAGTGATCCTCAATACTTTATCTCCAGTACTTGCACTGTTGCAATCCCACCCAAATAACTCAAAGGGATGCAGGAAGAAAACTGTGCAAGACTCATCTCTACAGCTGCTTCTAACAGAGAACTGAGGTGCCTGTACACAGCGCTGCTCCCTTATCAGCTCAGTGTACTGAAAATAATCATAATGCAGTTCTGCAAGTCCCACTGCGGATGAACCGAGTGCTCTTGAATAGCTCAGAAACTGCTAGCCAAAAATACTGTGATATATCAGCCATATTTAGGATAGATAATTACCTGTGAACACTACATTAAAGCTGCTTTTACATCATTTGCATTAAGAAATATTCATACAGGTAAACAGCTAAAAAGACATAATCTGAACTTTTGTAACCTTGCACCCATATAAATACAACCTGCTTATTTTCTGCAAAAGTTAGCCTTCTTTTCCCGCTTTCATTTCAGGCTTTTCCCCCTCTCCTTTTTAATTAAAAAACCAGGACTACTGAACAGCTTCCCCCCACAGCCGATTTTAAATGAGAGGTCACAGAGCTGCTGATGTCAGGAAATTAATATAAGCATTCCTATACCAAAATCAGAAAGTTAATGCAATTGTTGACTTGTCTTCGGGGAGAAACAGCAAACAAACACAGACATACTAAAGGGAAGCCACAAAGAGATGTGACTGTGCCACCCAAGTGGGGGTCTGTTGACACTGACGGTACATGCTAATGAATGCCCACTGCGTCTGAAAGCCCTTCCTTCTTCCCTTTCACCAGAAATCATTAACACCAGGGGAGAGCTTTCCACGACTCAGCCAGAAGCCAAAATCCTAACCCTCACAGCGTTTCTCTCCAGCGGGTTGTTTTCCGAAGACTTAGTATTGAAATCTTCTTCGAAAAGGCAGGCAGATTTACAGTAGTGATGCAAAATGCTATGGGTCCTCGCAGGAGAATGCAAAGCACATACCAATAAATATCACACCCACATTTTGTGGTTTGTGTTTCTCAAGCAAGGGTCATTCAACTTCCTGTGAGACTCTGCCAGCACAAGATTTACCAGTGCTGCCTTTCTACACCTCCTTTTATTTCCCAATAAATACAAAGCCTTTGGATAAGGTTAAGAACTTACTCAAGCTGATGAAGCCATAAAAGTTGTTTGTCTTCCAGTTGTCCATGAGTAAAGGAGATGATCACCAAAGAGATTAAATGTCTTGCTGTGAAAAATGCATGGCTAAAATACTGGACTGGAATTTATAAGATCAAATCCAATCCCAGGCTCTGACGTTTTGGGAAAAATCACTTAATCTCACCATGCCTTTTATCAGAAAGGTGTTTATCACATATTTTGCGAGTTTTGTGCAAAAAGTGTGCTTATGAGGACACTTGCTAATCTATTTCCTTCTTTGAAGAATGCAGGAAAAACAATCTTTCACACAAAATCAGCATGTGAGAGAAGTACCCATATTGTATCTTTTTTAATTTTGGTATTCAAAGAACCCAAGAGGAAGAGATACTCAAGATTTTCAATTTTCAGTTTTCATTTTACTCTTACTCCCCATTAATGTAGTTCGCTGCAGTTTTTCTGGTCTCTCAGTGCTCCACTGAAATGCCGTGTCTCATGTAGCGCAGTGTATTGCAGACACAGTGCCAGCCGTGCGAGGAAGACCTCGGCTCCCCTTCCTCTGCTCACCACTTCTGACATTCGACACCAAGACATTTGCAATTTCCTGAAATGCCTTTGTTTTTGTCCACACTGTATGCAGTGTGCAAACACAAAACTGGTGTGGGAAATAATGCATCACTGTGCTGTTTTTTCCTTACAAAAGGCAGAAAACTGGATTCGTACCACTTGTACGGAATGCAGCCTGGCTGGCATAGGACACTGCTATATAGGAGCCAGAGGCCCTCTCAGTCCTGGAAATGATCACTCAGAGACTTTAAGTAATTGCAAAATAAGGCAACAGCAAAATACATGGTTTGATGGTCTGAAATTCAGGCAAAAGTACTTAGGAGCCTAATGCTGCAGAATCTCAATCTGTAATTACTGAACTTTATGAGCACAATATTGCAACAACAAGAACTGCAGGACTGAATAAGAAAGCCCAAGAATTCAGCCTGATGAGCTCTTCAGGAAAGAGTGACAGGTATTTCTAGTATTTGTTGCTTTTATTATTTTTTTTTTTTTTTACTACTATTATTATGGTTCTACTGTACTGCTCTTCCCTCCCTATGGCAAGAATTCTCCTATGGGAAGAAAGACCTGTTTTTCCATTCCTACCTCCTGGTTGGAAAGGCGTAAGATAGAAATTTTAAAGGGGCTTTAAATTTACCACTTTTGTTCATCTTACCTCTCCTCTTCTGTTGCACATCATTTTATTATCCCCATTTTATATGTGAAACAAAAGATCAGATTCAAAGTTATCTCTTTCACCAGACAATCTTTGCAAGTACACCAAAAATATACAACGTCAGCAATATGTCTTTTCCAATCACATATCCCAAAGACTAAGCATATTTCCATCCACAAATGAAAAAGCTTGGAAAAAAAAGTAAAGTTTTATCTGGGGCTGGATGGCAAGCCTGGAGCGTGCAAACCTGGAAAGCATCCTGTGGCTTTGTGGAAGAAAGTCAAGTTATCATGGATGTGAGCTTATGACTGGGTGCTGAGCCCCAAACATTTTTTCTTACTTCTTTTGGTCAGTTTAATAAAAGATATTGCTTCTTTTGACAAAACCTTATTGCCTGGTAAACCTCTGTGGATACAACACTGCTACTATTATTAAATGCCCATCCTCCTAACAAACAAGTGCCATCACTGGGAAAACACAGTGTGTAGTGATTACAGCATCAGCTGATACTTGGTGCTCCAAGGAATAATACCGTAAGGAGTATTTCAAGAAGAGTGTAGGCAAGAAGTTGGTCAGTACCAAATAAAATAATTTTCTCAATACTTAGAAAAGCTTATCCCACCAGAGGAAAAAGCCTTTATTCTGAAAAAGAAAGGTTAAAAAAAAAAAAAAAAAAAAAAAAGGATAATGAGATTACTNAAAAAAAAAAAAAAAGGCTAATGAGATTACTATGGGCTGAACTAACACTATCTGAAAAGATTCATTCACATAAACCAGCAGAAACTTGAGAAGCACAATTTTCTACTTTCTGTTTGAAAGGAAAAGCAGTAAGAAAGGGTGTAAGAAAAAGGTAGTCTGTCCAAATGCTCTGCAACACAGCTATACATGAGCAGGGCTCTTTTGACTGTATTTCTCAGAAGGAATGCATGAGATCATGAAGACTAAGATCTTATCAGCCACTGGATGCAAAACTTCCCTTGAATACATCATTCTGTGCACTGCATACAACTAGTGATGATACAGAGGCATGAATTATTTTCACATCATACATAAAATGACTGAGCTTGGTGAAGATCTGTAAGAGCTTGCCAGCACACTGTCAAACAAATCCTGCCACCAAAAATGCAGGAAGAAGACATTTTGCAAGCCACAGTCTAGGTCTAAGATCTCAGCAACCTGTGCTTTTAAGTCATGGCTCAAAACATGCAGAATTAAATGTGTATCTAAGTATACAGTGCAATGAGCTTTGGACTGGGCTCATTCACTGGTATTCACATAGCTCTCCCTAAGCAGGAAATCCTGAATTCTCACTCATAGTCTTTTCAAATCAGTTCCAACTGCTGCTTGCCCACCTTTTAACCTCTGAAACACCAAAAGCTAAACACTTGTACAAGTGGCAAAGATGACAAAAATCCTGAAATAATTAGTAGAAGAGGAAACTCCCTTAAATTCTTCACTGTAACCAGGATTTTTTTTATATATATAGCTTCCTAACTCAGTACCTCTGAGACCCCCAGTATGAAAAGAACAAGAGGAACACATCTGCATCAGGAGCCAGTGTGGGATGGATGTAAATTGGCTGTCCTGAAAGATACTGAACGACTGCCTAATGATTCTCCTTCTCAGCTTTTCTAGGGTGTCCCTCCCTAGGTAATGTGCCAAACTTGTCCCTGGGCTGCCTACACAAGAGATTACACACCAATCACAAAAGTGCAACGTCTTGTGGTTTGGCAGAAAATATCACAAGCATTTGTATAACCACAATTGGGATCATGTGTAGCAGCACCATGGAAAAAATGCCTTTTCATTAGCCCCACAGCACTTAAAATGGTGCGGGTACTGTGGTTTGATACTGACCCAAGGAGAACAGGCAGCCCCGGTCACACGGCTGTGCAAGCCAGTGCTAAAGCAGTTGCTGCAATCCTGCTCACCTCTTCCCTGGCCGTGCTGGTTTTGGTTGTCTGTCTGGTAATAGGGCTTAAAAGTAATCTCAGTAAAAAGGAAAACAAACAAACAAAAAGTTGTTCACTTCTGGTTGGATTCATCTTCCAACTGAACAAACCTAAACATCACCCAGCATGAATCGGCACTGCAGTTTCCTAAGCATCGCGTTTACCTTGGGTGGTCAGCTACCAAGCCACTGGCTAGGCATCCCCCTCCTAATCCCGTGAAACTTGTTCAGCTCATAGTTTGAAGTAGTGTTTTTATACAGTTTAAATCCACAAATGTGCTTTCCATTTGCAGTGTCTCAAGCTCCACTGCAAAATTGCTGCAGGCACTTTAATAAATGCATGTTGTGAATAGACTGATAGAAGAGAGAAACAAGATCTCCTGTGTCACCCTGTCCCATCACCTGTTATGGCAGGAAAGCAAGTCAGCTCATGGTCTTCATGAACTTATTCAAGCTCAGTCTTAAGAACAGCTAAGAAAATTTTCCCTGCACTGGTGCCATGGAAGTGTTAGTCTGATCCTTAAGGACTGGCTTCTAGTTTCTATTCTACATCTACTAATGGCTCGTTCATCCCTGTTTGTTCTTTTTCCAGTACTGACCATTTGGTTTAGTAACCTACTGCCCTTCTTGGTGTTTCCTTCCCTGATGCATATATAAACTTCTGATACATCCCAGTCTGCATTTTCCTAGACTAAACAAGTAAAGCTCCTTTAATCTCAAATTGCTTGTCAGGCTTTTATCTCCCTGCTGTCCATGCAGACCTTACCTCATTCCACTGCAGTGTCAAGTCATATTTTTGGAGCATGGCTGGCCAGAAATCCACATGGTGTTCCAGGTATGGTCTTACCAGCAGTGTCTACAACAGCGTTCATGTGTCCCTATCCCTTTTGGAAATGCTCTGACTGGTAAGTAATCATAGCTGGAGAGGGGAGAAATGTTCTTTGTATAGCCACATAAGTAAAGACAGCCCTCAGGGGACTCCCTGAGTACATAAGGAAGGTATTTATACAGAAAGCGTACAGACAAAGAGGGTGCGTGACACAGGAGGTGCTAGCAGTCAGGTGACGGTGCAGGAGACACTCACAGTTGTGCTACTCTTATCCAACAGGATTACACCAATTAAAAGATGACAACAGCTGCAAGCAGATGGGCACTTCAAATACAGACATTTTCTCCCAGACTGGTAGCAGGAGGAGCAGCAACAGCTGTGCTGGAAAGGCAATGAGCTAGTGCACCAAGAAGCAGAGAAAGTATGCCGTCCTTCCTGAAGCGTCTTATGCCTGCTCCTCTCAGACGGGCTGACACAATTTCTTACCCTCTATTTGTCTTCCAAGCTCAAACGACACTGAGCTAATGAGTGAATGATTAAGCACCAGACCATGCTACTCTATGCCCTGGATACGATTACCGAAGTTACAGTGCCAAGCTAAACACTTGCAGCTCATTTCCTTTGCATGAAACGGCATCAGAAAGGAAAAACGAAACAGAGGATGCTCACGCAACTGCTTTGTCTACACGGGAGAAAGTTTCAACAACCCACTGGGGAACTCGGGGAGAAAATGCCTTCTCCCTTTGCCTCGTGCTCTTTCTGATGCTTCGTGTCAGAGCAGTCTGTACCACCATGGCCACAAAATCAATCATCTGTCAGACCACCAGTTCCCAGGCACTGCCCTGCCAAGCTTTATTGCAGAAAGCAGTAAATAATAAATAACTGTCATAAATATGGATCCAAGCTTCCCTGGATCCAGCACCAGCCCCTGCTGCCTCCTGACCTGCTGCCAGCCCCATCCCTCCTCGCACCCCACTCCCCGCTGCTCCCTGGCTCCTCTGCCAGCACCTCCTCTGCACGGCCAAGCGTGGCTCGGGCACTGCTGGCACAGCGTCAGGCGTGGGCGAGCAGCACTGACGCTACCCACAGGCAGTCAAAGCCTCTCTGCCGTGTTGATTTCAGGGCTCTGAAGCAGAGAAATCCACACTGGCCTTGCGAAGGTTTAACAGAGTTTATTCATGCACGGTGGGGCAGGTCTCGGCACCCCTTGGCATGCTTTCTGCTGGGGCTGGGAAGCTGGGTATGGAGGAAAATTTCTGCTCTCATCTGCTCACTCTGTCTCCCCCTCCCTCTTAAAACTTCTCATAAAACCTACATCTGGGTCTCATGTGCATTGACTTTTTCCTACAAGAGCTCCACGAATGGAAAGAGGGAAAAGGGAAAGACAGTCCCAACCAGAAGGTCCCAGGTAGCCCTGTCCATGTGAAGATGTTCCTGTTCACCAGCCACGTGAAGGAGTTCACCGGCCATATATTATGGTTTTATTATGGCTTGTGTGTTACATTTTCTCTTTTATCCTAGGGAATAGGGGTAATACCATACATATTTGTGCCAAATAATGCATTGGATCACACAATTCATTGGAGAAAAAGCAGGCAGCGTGAAACATTAGCCTGCAACTCATCTGCTTTCCCTTGGAGCAGGTATATACACATACAAAAAGTACAAAGTAACTAGGCTCTAAACATAACTTGGGTAAGTCTGGGGACCCAGACTGGGGTAAACTGGGACCAGCTCCACTTAATCCAAAACCTTAGAAACTTGCAGTGTGTTACCCTCATCCCTCCTAACCCCTTCATGGCTCCTTCCTACCTTGTTTTGATCTTTCATTTTATTGCAAACCATGTCTTTTCTTGCCTAGGTCCTATCCTTCCTGCAGTCAGCTGCCACATGACTTGTGCGCTGCTCAGGGCTTTGGAAGACAAGCTCTGGCTCCAAAGGACGCAGTCAGGAGCTGCATCCTCTAATAAACACCACTGGCGAACCACTGTTGGCTAAGGAACGAGGATCTGTGAATTCACCCCATGTAGAAATACGTCTCAAGAAGAATAGATACAATGACAACACAATGGTCTTGGCAGCTTGTTTTTCACAGAGGTAAAAATCAGCTGGACAAACATCAATAAAAATCCAGCCATGTCAAATTCTTCCGTGGTGTTTCAATTAATAAGTATGCCATTTACTAAACTCTGGTGAAACATGGCTCAAGGTGTGTCAGGTATTTTATGTAGTTTTGATGAATGCTCAGCATTGCTCTAGCCTGCCCAGGTTATTTCTTCATTTTCTATCAATACACAAAGTCTCATCCTATTTTAAATCTCAATAGCAACAACAGCCTACCATCATGTGCAAAGCACTCAACTGCCTTCAGGCACACTCTTTTCCTGTAATTCTCCGGTACAATGACTCTTTTCTTCTGCCTTTTAGCCCAATCCCTTTAAAAACAGAGAAATTTTATAACAAGATTTGTACAAATCCCCTCATTTTCTGTTCATTAATTAGTTATAATGAAGCACCGTTTATGTATAAGCTATAAAAAGTTATTGCACTGCCTCTTGAACCCCTAGAGAAATTCTTACACTGAAGACTTTCTACTAAAAGACATCTGACAATCACTACGGACTCCGGTGCATACACCTCTGGCTCCCATCTGCCGACAGGCTGAGAGACAGTAGCTTCTATTTAGCACTAATTAGTAGCTTCACCCACTTACAGTGCTTCCAACGTGCTGCACAATCTGACTTTTCTTCATGGCAACTGAAGTTTTCTTCTCGTGGCATTAATTGTACTTAACGAGTGTCTGCCCAGAGCAGGCAGAGGCCAAGCTAGTCAGAGCTTTCTCTCTTATGCCAGATGTCGCGGCTGTAGGGCACAATTACGGGAAGTAACCTTTGCAGGGGCAGAGGAGGAGGCAGAAGGGTGCACACACCCAGTAACACCCAGATGTCAGTGCACGCTCACGCACACGTGTGTACGTCTGGATTGGTGCACAAGGAGATACGCTCCTGCTGTGTGTGCCCACAAGTGGGTTTCTGGTGTGGCAGTATGCCCTGATTATTAACAATAACTTCATGTTGCTTGCACAAAATCCCACTTTGTCCCTGCCAGGACCAATAAAGATTGCTACTGTACAAGTGTCTCACTTAAGATGTGGAGCATTTTCAAGGATGAAAGCACTCCAGGCATTAGCAACTGCCTAGAAACCCAGCAGTGGCACTAATTCCCTGACTAATGCCATACTATGATGCCTTTGCAGCATCATTTGTTACACGCTCCTTTTTTGCCCACACCAAGTAGCAGCAATGCATTGAGACAAAATATCTTCTACTGGTATTTAACTGGTAGCCATATGGTTATTGCACCAGCTCCTGCATCCCACTGGCTGGGTATGCGGTATGGATACTAGGAGCGGCAACTCATTACACGGCCACGAAGGTTCCTTTGGCTCAAGATACTGAGACCAGCTGTGCCTTCCATAGATTACTGTTATGGCTGAAACACTGTCATTTGAGTACATGTGAAGAGAGATTTTGGTAAATTAGTCTAAAATCCCAGATTCAGTTCAAGAGGTTGCTTCTGTGCATGCAACAGTTTTCAGCTGAGATATGATGTTGTTTGCAGGTCTTTTTTATCACTGCTTGCAGCTGCCATTTGCAGGGATGGGCATAACACAAAAAGAAGGAGATCTGCTAGATTGGAGCAATTCAGATAGAGAGACTGATCTTATCTTTCACAGACAACCACCAACATTCAGCTAAGATCGAAACTTCCCAGAACTGGGTGGTGCTGTATATGGAGAGATACCCTTGTCCTTGGAAAATAGCTACATTTCACTTCAAGGTATTTTCTAAGGTGCAAGACTAAACAACTACTATAGAACCAATCCATTAAAGTCAAGATTCCTGCAGCTGATCATTCAGCTAGCAGGATGCTCTCATTCAAAAAAAAACCACATGCATTTTAAAATCTGGTAGCTAATACAATAATCATAAAGCATAGATAAAGTACGAGGTAGGTGATCTGTTTTTCAATTGAAAGGTTACAAACAAGAAAAAGGTCAATTCACTGATTTCTCTTAATCTTAAATGCAGCGCTGCAGTTTTGTCAGTTGCCCATACATCCCTTTGGCCTGATACAGAGACACTCCTGCCCTGATGCTGTTTCAAGGAAAGTAAAACACAAACACTTGTATTTCTAGCTTGTGTAATTTGCAAACAAAAGCAAAGGACAGGTGAGAGTCAAAGTTGCATGGAAACAGATGTTTTGACTCACTGGAGCACCTTTGGATGTAATGAGCCAGGGTGCTGGCTTCAAGCAGCAGCCCACCTCTTAGAAAGTCAGGAGCAACATTTAAAAGGAAACCCTGACGCTGTTTGATTAGTATTGTTTAAGAGTGCCTTGTTGAGCCAGAAAGGAAGCAGTCATTTGGTTTCTAAGGAGCACCACCAAAAAATACCATCAAAACAAGATAAATGTTGCAGCCTGAACAAGTTTCTCAGCACGCAACTCCACCTAGGAATTTCTCTTATGAAATCGGGCTCTCCTGTGCTTCCAGGTCCACCCACTGGGAGAGACCCAGCTTGAGGAGTGCACTTCCACTGCTGCGCTGCTTGTTAATGGACTTTGTGGAGGTATTATAAAGCCTGTACACCGGGCTGTGATGCCCAGACAGTGCCTGAGCCAGCCCTTGCAAGCCAGGACAGGGCAGAGTGACCTTGGAGGCAGAAAGCCCATCCCTCCATGGGGTTCATCTGAAGACCCCTCCTTACCCCCCAGGGCCCCACAGGCACTGTTCCAGAGGGCTGGGTGGGAAGAAGGCATGGACAGCCCAGTGTTGAGGTGTGCCAAGCCCACCCAAAGGCCATCCCGAAGGCATAGCAGCACTTTTCACACCCTCTCCTGCCCACCCACAGCTGTTCCCTGCCTGGAGATCACAGGCTTCCCTCTGTGCTCCCTCTACACTGCTCCCAGCAAGGTATTCTTCCATGAAGCATGTCTGATTAGCAATGCTGCATATAGCCTGGGAGAAATGCACCCTTTTTGGTGGTTAGCTGATCTCTGGTGGAAGCAGATCCACAGAAACGAGTTGCAGTGCACAGCACAGGTTACCAACGCCAGCCTGTGAAGAAAACATCAAACAGCAAGCTCCGGGGAACCACCTGCATCTTTAGAGACAGAAAAATTACCTTACTACCACCATCTTCCCTCTCTGAGATGGCATTTCCCAGCTTTTGCTGTTTCTCCAATGGTTTCTCCCCTAATTTGGGAAACAAGCCCATTCCTGCAAAACCATTCACCTGCAGTTTATGTACTACCCTAAAATCCTCAGACGCAGACCATGCCCAAACTGTTTTTGTGATTCCCTTTTTGATCTGTATTTATTCTATAAATGGTTGTGGCTTGGTTTTAATGGTGCTTTTACTCCTGTGCCTTTTGTATCAAGTGTGGCAATGGAAAGTCAAGGTCAGTGCAAGGCTTCTTTGTACAGTTAATTGAAACACTTTTCTATTACAGTCAAGGAATAAGGTGTCTGCCTTCAAACAGTGCTGGTTAGAAAAAGCAAGAAGCGGAGGCATGTGAAACAAAGTCATTGTTTGTACTTGTCTTGGAGCACTTCTCTGTGGCTGTCATTGATCCTCATTATTTCCTTATTTCTAGTAGGTTAAGCATGGAAATCTTCCTGGGAAAGAAGGCTGCAAGAATGACTCCTTGAGAGCTTCCTCTTAGGTTTACACCTTACTCCACGAGAGAACAATTTCAGGGGTCTGGGATGCTGGGATGACACCTTTCCCTACATTCCTTTGGAGCTCCTGATTAACTGGTAGAGGCAGGTGGAGGGAGCTGAAACTGGAGCAAGCATCACAGGTGTGGAAGAGTCAAAAGCAAACAGACACAGCAACCTCCCTTCAGAGATGAAGGCTGATGTTAAGACTGTGGAGGTGTACAAGCAGGGAAAAAGGGAACAAGACAACTAATTAAAAGATGGCATTCATAGAATCATAGAATCGTTTAGGTTGGATCATCCAGTCCAACCATTAACCCTACTCTACCAGGTCTGCCACTAAACCATGTCTCTAAGCACCACATCTACATGACTTTTAAACTCCTCTAGGGATGGTGACTCAGCCCCCTTCCTGGGCAGCCTGTTCCAATGTTTGATAACTCTTTCAGTGAAAAATTTTTTCCTAATGTCCAGCCTAAACCTCCCCTGGCGCAACTTGAACCCGTTTCCTCTTGTCCTATCGCTAGTTACTTGGGAGAAGAGATCAGCTCCCATCTCACTACAACCTCCTTTCAGGTAGTTGTAGAGAGCAATAAGGTCTCCCCTCAACCTTCTCTTCTCCAGACTAAACAATCCCAATTCCTTCAGCCGCTCCTCATAAGACATGTTCTCCAGACCCCTCACCAGCTTTGTTGCCCTTCTCTGGACACGCTCCAGCACCTCAATGTCCCTCCTATACTGTGGCGCCCAAAACTGAACACAGTACTCAAGCTGCGGCCTCACCAGTGCTGAGTACAGGGGCACGATCACTTCCCTACTCCTGCCGGCCACACTATTCTTGATACAGGCCAAGATGCCATTGGCCTTCTTGGCTACCTGGGTGCACTGCTGGCTCATGTTCAGCCGGCTGTCCACCAGGACCCCCAGATCCTTTTCTGCCAGGCAGCTTTCCAGCCGCTCCTCCCCAAGCCTGTAGCGTTGCCTGGGGTTGTTGTGACCCAAGTGCAGGACCCGGCACTTGGCCTTGTTGAACCTCATGCAGTTGGCTTCAGCCCATCGATCCAGTCTGTCCAGATCTCTCTGCAGAGCCTTCCGACCCTCAAGCAGATCAACACTCCCGCTTAATTTGGTGTCATCTGCAAACTTACTGAGGGTGCACTCAATCCCCTCGTCCAGATCATCAATAGAGATATTAAACAAGGCTGGCCCCAAGACTGAGCCCTGAGGAACACTGCTTGAGACCTGCTGCCAGGTGGATTTAACGCCATTCACCACAACTCTCTGGGCTCATAATATTCAGTTACATCACTGTATGTAGTCTTCACTAAGATATTGAAGAACTCCAGACAGTTGGAGAGAAGCATTTGCCATTGTGCAATTCCAGTTAAAACCAAACGGAAAGTGGGGATCATATCCCACTTTATGTCTTGGCTGAGCCTTATCTATTTGTGGGTTGCAGTCCTGCTGCAGTTGTCCCTGATAACTGCTGGGGCTGAGGCGACAATTGTTTATGGCCAGAAGGAAGAGAAATGCAGGACACATCAGCACAAATGCTTACTCTGAAGGATATTAATGAAGAGTAACCTACTGAGCCTGGCCTTCATACATGTTAGTGGGAAAAAAAAACCCAGAAAGTATCTTCTTGCTTATAACAGACTCTTGAATTTTCCCCTGAAGCACCATATCAGATTATTAGCATAATTAGATTATACATCGTATTACTGTGCAGTTGGAATGGCTTGGCTTCCTTTCCTCTCAATTAAGAACATCGTTCACAACTCAGCATGGCACCACTTTCAGCAAGGCCGCCGTTTTGGGGTATCCCGGTTCTTTGTGGACGCCTGAGTGCTGGAAAGGGCTCCGGGAAGATTTAATTGGTGCAAATGCTGAGCACATCCATGCTGTAGGCAGACTGGGCACTGCAGACTTCAGGCAGAGCAGGCACTCAGCAGACAAAGGCAAAGCCTTTAAGAAGGTGCACGCACTGGGGAGAGTTGGGGCAGGGTGCTGTGGCCCCGTGTTTCGTTCATGTCCTCTGCTGCGTGGTGGCTAATCAGCTGTACACAAATAATGGCAGTCTCTTGTGAGGCGGCTCTGTGGTTGAGCATGGCCTTGGGGCATCATGCTAACAATGGGCAGGGACTTGTGAAATGCTCTACAGGCAGCTCAGCCACCTGTTCAGGGGAGGCAGTAAACACTTGAAATGGTAACCTACTGGCCACACAAGGTAAGTCAGTCCTCTAGTTCCTCCTGACACTTCACTTATCGCACCATTGTTACCTCTTCACAACTGACTTATGAGGATGAAGGACAGCACTTCATCACACTTGATAATGAGTATTATCACCCCATGCTGAGCACAACCAGGGCTGTTTGTTGAGTCCAAAGGAAAGCTATTCTCTTTTACTCTAAAGGACAATTACCAAAGAAATGTTCAGGCAAAGGGAAGACTGGCTGTTTCCACTGCATGAAGGTGCAAGACTCTGTCCTGAGTTTACAGGCAGCAGCTGGAGGTGTTGTTATTCCTCTTGGCAGGCAAGCTAAATTGTGAGCAAGCACAGGGATTTGCCCCTACTTAAGCAGGAATGGCTGGGTGCATCTGGTGTGACAGAGCCCCGTTTGAGGGAGAAACATGAAATGATGCGCCACAGGACTCCCAGCCAAGCCCACTGAGGACCTGTCAGCCCATCCCCATTTTTCTCATTCTTTGCTGCTCTGCCTACCAGGACCATTAATCCCTCTCATTTCATTGGCCTTTTCTTCACTGTCAGGCAGAGGTCTCTCTGCCAGAGGTATGAGATGCTGTCTGGTATATCTTAGAAGCACTATGGAAGGAATTCTTTTCAAAAGCACCAACATCCATTAATCACAGTTTATCTAATATAAATGGATGCAGAACTTCACCTGACTTCAGTAGGAACAAACCAGAGGCACTGCTGAGACGTTAAGCACCTTTGCTAAACCCACACCTCATTTTACACAGGAGAAACAGGCAAAGGCACTACGAATTCCAGAGTGCCGGTGGCACTCCTGGGGCAGATCCACCCCTTGTTTTTTCCATATGAAATAAACACCTGAAGTGAGATCCTAAAAGCCGTGCCTGAAGATATACCAGAAAAACCAAGAGAGGATCCAAGTAGCAACCCTACCTCCCCTTGCCTGCCTCCTTCCAGAGTCCTGGGGGATGCTGGTTTGTTAACCTTGCAGAAGGACATGATGAAGGGCCATCCGTGTTAAATAACAGCGTGCACACACCATTTGCTGTCTAGGTTTGTCCTTCCTCCCCACATCACCTCCTTATGCTAAACACAGTTGTGTGTACTGAATTCTCACCCAAAGGGTGCACAGTATAAAACTGCTACTAGCCCTTCCCTCAATCCACAGGCATGTGAGTGACCTGTGTGACTGCCTCTAAAGTCAAAAGAAACTTGGGAAGCATTTTTAAAGTGTTATTAAGACATTTTAATAGGTTAATTACAAAGTAAGTGTATTTCGACACACAAGGGCTGTTAGTGACAACTGCTCTCATGCTGCATTTCACCTTCAGTATCCTCCATGATTCCTTAAACTCCATTAAAAGAGTTTAATATGCATATATTACAGTTATATTAGGCAAAAAGGACTTTTTTCATGTGCCTTTAAGGAAAAAGCACATGCTGTTTTAAAAAAGTGTAACTTCAGTAGGGTAATTGGTATGAAAGGGGAAGGGGACGTTCTTGGAAAATTATGTCAAGTAATGTATGACACAAAAGTTCTTAAAAGAGTAACTGTGTGCATAAAAATCTGAATTGTGACTTTGTTTATATTAAGCTCATTCATGGACACTTAGTGCAAAAAATAATCTAGGAAAAGGATGGGTCTTCTTGAGACTGTTATTGCTTTGAAGATACAGAATAGTATGCGTTTATGAATGAAAATGAAGTGATTCTGCAGAAAAATATTTATGCATATTTCCAGACATGGTTAGGATCTTGAGTAGGTTAAATTAAGAAGCCTAAATGACAAGGTTCACTGTTTCTCACAAACTTGCCAGTTACAGAAATACTTTCTCATTTGTTATTTTTTTCCCTCTTCTTCTCTTGGATCATATCAATATAATACTTAGATCTAAGAAAACTTCATCTTATTTTCTCTGCCCCATTTCCAATCCCTATCTTAGCAACACTGCCTTAGGAGAAGCAAGAAAGTGTAAGTCCAAAAAAAGACAAGAGAAATCTTCTGCCTGTCCTTGAAGTGCCCTGCTGATCCTTCCTGCCTGCCCAAATGTTTTCATCCACTCTTTCTGCAG
The DNA here is from genome assembly GCA_013397275.1 of Burhinus bistriatus. NCBI lineage: Eukaryota > Metazoa > Chordata > Aves > Charadriiformes > Burhinidae > Burhinus > Burhinus bistriatus. Next base: position 236,477 of record VYXH01009637.1, on the reverse strand, counting down.
CTGAAGCTGACAGTGGTATGAAACAACTGACTTTTTTCCTATCATCTTATTTTCCTCCTTGCTCATTTTACAATTTCCATCTGCCTTAGACTATACATTTTGATGATGGTGTGTCTGCTTCAAAGAAAACACCACTTGGAACTGCAAGGGAAGCAAAAGTGACTGAGTGAAGCACAGCACCACCTCCCAGTGAATGGGGTGGGAGACAGGAACAGTCTACATCTTTGTATCTCAGAAGAACATCTGTATTCCTCAAAATGTCTCCCTTGCTTTGAAGGTCCTTTCAACAAGGCACAGGTAATCAAGGAGCCTCTGAAACTTCCATGCTTCAGTGCTGGTATGTAAAGAGCTTTTGTAAATAATTTTATTATTTCTTCTGGCACACTTACATTCAAATCCTCTACCTGGAAGGAGGTGAGCTATCTTTTAATACACTTTCAAATCTTGCATAACAAGGGGCACATACACCTTTCCTGACCCAGAGGAAGCAGGGAGCTCAGATCCAACTTGTACTAGCTGATATGTGGACACTTGTGAATATCTCCTTCCTCTAGGATAAGGAGGTAATGGAAGCATTTGCTCCCTGATTTTCTATGCAATGATTTTCAACAGAAAAGTGCTTTTGTAAATCTGTAAATGAAGCACAATCTTGAAATGTGCTCTGTGCTGAGAACAAAGGCTGAAATGAAAGGCTGGCTGTGATCCGACTGCCTTGCCTGAAAATTCCTTGGAGAAGACCATCCTGTATGAATTAAAAGCCTGCTAATTTGGTTTGATAGCTCAGCATGGTTGTTTTGTGCTCTAACTTAGCTTCTTCCAGAGTCAGATACACTATAGTAAAAAAAAAAAGTTAAAAATTATGTGGACAATGACAAGAAAGCTAAAGATGTTCATGGAAGAGATTCCAGAGGATTAAAAGGTTTCATCAAGCCATCCAGACAACCTTCCACCTCTCCCTTGCTTGAGCCCTCTGACAGCAATTGAAAGTATTTTTAAAGTTTCTAATATTCTGATTGGCAGCATCGTTCTTGCCTGTTTGATCTTCACAAGACATGGGAAGATGAGCCTCACTAAAAGCGATACTCTGAATATGGCAAAACCATGTTTAACTCTGAGGTTACCCAAACTCAGCAAACTTCTTGCTGGATGAAACACTGCTAGCAAGTTCGCCTCCTCTCAGAGCTCTCTGGAACACAACCATTCCCCATGTCTTTCTGGAAAAGGTAGCCAAAAGAGAACCATCCCACTCTGCAAAAAGCACTGTTCCCACCAGACCATCAGGTCTCAGACCAAATTTGCTTGACAGAGGTCTCTTAAGTACATATACCTTGATGTCTCTTGCACTGTTTAAACTATTATCTTACTATGAATCTTAGTCCTGGCAGTTCCTTTCATCTCCTCTAGACCCTGTTATCACTGTAACTTATTTTATGCTGCCTCTCACACATTGAACAATCCTCCAATGAGCTACAATAGCCACAACACTCTTCACTTCAAAAACTCCTGAAAATTTCCAATTATTCCTGTCACAACATTCCCTCATTCCACCAAAGCAATGAGCAACCAAAACCCACTTCTGCAATGGACACTTGAAATAAAGAGATATTTCACTGATGTTTCTGCCTTTAGCACTGGTAAGCACTGTGGCATGGGGTTAACACAAACTTTCCGATGTTCTGACTGGGAAGCAGCTGCAATGTACCTATGCACCATGGAAACATACAAAATACAACCTTTAGCCTCAGTTGGCCCTGAACCCTCCTCACTTACAAGTCCAGAACAGTATGCATCACATAACATGCATTCTGCCAGGCTAAGGGGATGCATACTTGCTCGTACAACAAAGGACATCTACATTTTGGTGATGTGATGGACAGACTTCCAGTCACATGGCAGGATATGAACCTCCTGTGATTAACAATAAACTGCTCATCTCAATTAACTCGTCTCACCTCTACTCATTGTATTCTTAGCCCTGTCACATTTTGGATGCATATCTGGGCATGTGAAAGACCACATAAGCATCTCCTGTCACCTAACTCAAAAGGCTGAAGGGGCAGACGTGCACACAGAACGGAGGGATGGGATCCCTGCATTTTGTTGTATGACTGGTGTGCTTTGAGGTGTTTGACAGGGAAAGAGTGTGTGGTTCCCCTGGATGGGAGGGTGTAAATTGCCAGAGCCGTATACCCATTTGAAGGGGAGATGTTGGCCGTACACTGCCTCCCATGAGTGCCTCCAAAGGAGGCATCACACCCCACTCAACAGTTTACTCTGACAGACTTATAAAACCCTTCTGACAAAAAAATAAGAATAAGGCAACCCAATCTCACAGGCAATTAAGTCCTGACTAAGGAGACGTTTCCATTGCTGCATTTTTGAACAATGTAAGAATAAGACAACATTGAACAATTTAATGGACTTCACAATTCATAGGTGTAAATCTAGTGCAAGAATCAGGTCACAAATCCTGGGCGTGCACGGAGAGCAACTAAGAAAACATGTTCCACATGAAGACTCCAAATTCACCTGCTACAACAAAGTGCATGAGGTTTTATCTTTAAGGTCACCTCAATGACAAGTTATTGTGTTATATTTGAAGATACTCTGTTTCTAACCAGAAATAAAATCTTCTGCAAGGCGTATGGTTTTAGTATGCCTTAAATTAGAGGAAAATATTCATGTGCATTAAGACTTTACTTCACGAACACCCAGAAATCAACAGTGTATAGGTGTCAATGGTCTCTGTATGGCCAAGTTTAGCCCTTGAAAACCAAACTGCGCAGCTCTCAAGTATGTTAATAAAAGCTGAGAATGCTGCATGCAAAAGCAGAACGTGACCCAGAAGCTGTAAAGGTAATACTATGGAATAAAATCAGGTTTATAATATTAAACATATGCAACCAAATGATTAGTGGAAAACCCAAAGGCAAAACATTATGTCTTGACCTACTTTTGTTCTCAAATGTATTTCAAGAACTCCTTCTGGCTGTGTCTCTAAGTAAATTTAGAGATCGTAGCCATATGCCATAGCTCTGGGTCTCCTATTTCAAAGAACAATAAAAAATGTGCATGACAGGACTTGCACTGAAAGTACCCCAACAGCAATTCCCACCTCTAAATAGTGCATAATACTGTATTTTAACAAAGCTTTCCCCCTGGATTGAATAACGCAGAGGTAATGTGCAGGAATTATCTGGGAGGTCTGTCTCATTGCCTGACATAATGATAATATTTTGCTGCTAAATTCCACTCCATAAGCACACCAAAAATCTCCAGTGCATATTCGCCATTTGCACTATGTGAGAAGTTGCCCTCAGTTCACGTATCTTTGAATCAGGAGCACGGGGCAATTTTATCTGTTTGAGGGACACTTGTAACAACAAGACAAACTAGTATTTCACTAAAAGAATGCAAAGAAGGTTAAAAATACTTTATGCACACCAGGTTAATTTTGAATTCATCATGAAAAGTTCTGAGTTTGCTTTCATTTCAGACTGTGGTCACTGGCTTTGCAGCATTTTTCCCTATTCCAGATTTATAGTCGTGACTGCCCCAAGAGACTCCCCATGTTGCGCTGAAGGCCCTTCAGCTGCTGAAGGACATACATAGCTTAGTTATCTCGGAGCCCTCAGGTATATTAGATGCCAAACTCGTCTCTTCTAAACCTGCCATGTAAAGCCTGTGCATCACTTCTCCTGGGGTCTCCCATTGCACAGCGTGCTGTTTGGGGGTGGGAATGACCATGCTGTGTCCCACTCTCTGCAAGCACTGAGAAACATCAGCAAGCTCATATATGGTCTGCCTGCAATTAAAAGATTAGGCATCATGCTCAGTGACTTTTCTTGCTCAGGTCAAATTCTGCAGTAGATGATGTTGCATTAATTAAAGCAATACATAGTTAAAGCAGCATGCCAAGTTGGCCAAATGTAAACTCTTCCTGCTGCAGTGTCTCTTCTGTATCTGTGTGTTTCTGTAAACTCCAACCAAGCCATTAACCATAGAAGAGATAGGCTGATAAAAAAGGCACAGTAACTCACGTGGGATTTCCATCATGAAATGTGCAGTGCTGTGCAAATATCTAAACACACTGAGATGAGAGTCTCTATCGCTTGATTAGTAAGAACAGGTTAGCAGCTGGGACTGCAGGAAAATGAGGCATGACTCAGCAATTATTTATTTTCTCCTCCCATCAAGTCTGTGTTAAGTTTTTTTAAGGTCTGCCTGGCATTTTGGCGAAGAAGGAGGTATACGGAATTTAGATTAGTAAAACCACTAATGGAACATGGAATAGTCACAGTAGTGATAGCTAAAAAGAAAACAAAGTCTTACTATTCTCCAAGCCACAAAAGGCATATAGTTAACAGAGGTTTTCATTTCATTCTTGCTACTGAATTAAAAGTGTGATACACGAAAAAAGATTTGTTTTTGATTTTGCAGTACCTCATGGATCAGATTTTAGTTTTTAAAAATCAAAACCGAAGTATCTTTCATCTTGCTTCCTCCCTAACCAAACTCCTGAAGTTGATGATGTTCAGACAGATGTCACTTATTTTTTACTTAATTCACTATCAAAGTAATTTACAAATTATTTGAGACTTGCAAAGACTAAGCAATTGGGGTGGTTCTATAGAAGTCAGGTTGTGAATCACTGTATTTCTCAATTTTGCCAGAGTCCCTGAGAAAAAGGGCATCTGAGATAAGTATTTCTAGATTTATTTAGTCTGTAACTAGTAAAATAAAAATGTTCCAGAAAATATGCATTTTCTAAGTCCTATCCTTTATTAAAAAAAGAAAAAAAAAAGATGGCAAGCTGTGCAGGAAGAGAGCAAACTGTTTCGTGTTTGCACAATACAAAACACATTTATTTGAGCCTAACAAAAACATAATATAATTTCCTCCCACAGGTTTTATCTTGCATTTTCCCATATATGTAAGCTGATTTTTTTCCCTTTTATCTAATCAAGCAAAATTATTATTATTTTTTAAGCTTAGAATAGGCCTTCTTCTGGGAATCAGAGCTGAACAATATAAGTGGTACACAGTACCATAAAGACACATGGTAATAACAACAAAATACCCAGAGAAATGCAACAGGTGCTATTGCGGTCACAGCGGAGTTGATGAGGTATCTGCCATTAATTGAACTAGAGTGAGGGCTTTATCCAGCGTTTCTGCTGGTCTCCAGGGTTGTGCAGCAGGTCAGAGACACAAGAGCTGGTAAGCAGAGAAGCTGGGCAGGTTCCTCCGGCTCTGGGCTCACATGTTCCTTGCCTCTCTTCCTCTTCAAAATAAAGTGAAGGTATTTTTAGGGGCAGACGTAAAAGAAACCTGATACAGCATTTTGCTTTTAAAACTGCTTTCTAAGCACTCAATCCTGAAGTTCCCACTCTCAGCTTCATACAAACATACATGTAAGTCCAGGGACAAGAATGAGAGGCTGGGGCTAGGCACAGGTTTGCGTTTAGTTTGGGACTGAAAAGATACCTAGCACTTAAGTTCTCCCCAAAAACAAAGATCATTAGCTTTAATTTTATTTTCTTCCCTCATCAATGGCTACAGCTACCGTCCTCGCTATATTTAGCTGCCTTTATCTTCTCTCATAAAAGGCACAGCAAGATGGAGATGGGCCTTTCTCGATCTCAGACATTTTTAGAGCAGGACTGCGCTATCATCGTGCCTTGCTCATAATCCTCAAATCTATTTCTTGCAGCACTGTTAATGGAACAGCATCCTATTTGTATGAGGGCAGTTTTCAACAAAAGCAGGATCTACCCTCTGGGATTCATATGCTCTTGCTTTAATTAAAAAGAAATCCCATTAAAACTTGCCACTGCCACAAGAGAATCAAATTAATTAAAAAAAAAAAAAACACATTAGAAGATGGGAACAAAACTGTTTTCAGGAGGCAACAATTGCAGCTTAAATCTGTGCACTTTTAATAGTATAAATTAAAACTTATGACTTGGTAGTATTTTCATCAGGTCTGAGGAAATCCACTGAAGTGGTGTAATAGTGAGTAACTCTGTGCCCACTAAATCTACCCTAGGGAAAGGAATGCTGCTTATTTTTAGGTCCAATTCACTCAAAACTGCACACATGCTAATGACGGTCATAAAAATTTTACTTCAGATGCAGAAATTGTTTAAATATTTACTTCCCTTAAAAAAAAAAAAAAAAAGAACAAACCCAAAAGCAGAATAAAATTGCTCTACTTACAAAAGAAATGACATTTGGGACATCTTTGTTTTAAAGCTTTCAATAACTGAGGCAGGATGTGTTTGCTTTCAATTTCCTACTATTAAGGAATATGGGTTTGACCTACTGTGGCAGATGAACTTCGCAAGGGTGTGCAATTGAACTAGGTGAATGATGGCAGAAGATTAATCACAAATTAAGTTCCCGCTGGCTCTGCTGATTGCTCAGTCCTTCACCTGTGGCTGAAGAGCCAAAGAGATTGCAGAGAGGGGGAGAACAAAAGGATAGATGGCCAGACTCTGCTTCGGTGGCTCTGTGTGACTCCACGGCTGGTAGTTGCAAGAGACTGGGGACAGAAAGCATTGCACCAGCAATAAAAAGCAGTTTTAAAAGATCATCTGATGGTCAGGTCAGGGTGTAAACCTCTGCACTCACTGGGGCAGGTATGTGAGCCATTCCGGTAAGCGAGAGCAAGAAGTCCTCCCAGGGCCGAGGTGAAATGGAGAATCCAGATGCATTCCTGGGGAGGAACGCTCACTTCCCGCTTGGCTCACCCCACCCCAGGCCCAGCAGCCATCAGGGATGTGGGAGAAGGTTCGTAGGGTTCCCACCAGAGCACAGCCCAGCATGAGGTCACCACAGGCTTGGAAGAGGCTTTCTCTCAGGTCTCAGGGCAAACCTGGACTGTTGTGGGCACACCTGCACAGGGCTTCAACCCCTCAGACACTGGTTCCTTGCTTGTTCCTCCAGCTGCGATGCTGGCTGTGCCATGACAGCCGCAGCCTTGGTGCAGGACAAGATATGAACTTGATTAAGCTATGCGTTGACAGCCATATCTTCAGTGCAGAACATGATATTAACTTAATTAAGCAATAAATTACTAAACCAGACGAAAGCTCTGACAGTAGTCCAAGCTCTGTTGCATTATCAAGCAGCTGAGTTAGCTCCCCCCTAACTTTTGTTGTGGAGGAGAGAGGATGTAGCAGGGGTGGGGGCTGTGGGAGTAACCTCTTCCTTTGCATTAGTGGAAGTGGATGTTTGGGGTGGGAAGATGCTGTTTGCACCACAGCAGAGATGAAAACCTCTGGTTGTGGTTTCTGAGCTGGCTCCAGATTCTGCCAGCTCAAATGTCAAGCCTCATTTACACTTCCACATCCCTCTTGAAACTCTTACACACCATGACCACAGCTTCATGTCTCCCTGCTCTGCTCAGGTAGCCAAAGTATTGCCAACCAGCCCTTTTTCCAAACTTTGTTGGCCTCTTCCAGTGAGGAAAAAGCCACCATGGGAGCAGCCACGTTGCCATAACCCAACCATCCCTTCTCCAGCTGTTAAGCGTCCTCCTAGACACTCCCCCCTGGATGGTGGTCTACATTCAGTTATCTGTTGTGGCCATTTCCACACTCAGCTGTGCTTCCCATACATGCTCTTTGTGCTAGACCTCCCTGTGGGCAGAGCAGATGACTTCCAGTGTGAACCTCAGAATCACATATACCATCTGTAAAAAGATGAGTACGCACAAGGGGATTAAAAAAACCCACACCATGCAGTATATATGTGGGGAGTGATTCAGTAACACAGTGGAAGAAAAAAGCCAAGTAGGAGAGGGTACTACCTCCAATTTTTGTCTTGGCTAAATATGAAATGCTCTCCAGATTAGACAGAGGTCTTAAGGACTCTGAACTTTACGGCAGTGTCATCTGAATGTTTGCCCAGCTGTCCTTATCTTCAGATGGAAATCTTCTTTTCACCTGTCTCTTCCAAAACCAATGCAAACTACCATTCCTTAACGCACCACTGAAAATAAGCAAATGCTGGCAATAAGCCTCAGTACCAACCCACTGAGGGAAGCAGCAGGCTGCAGACCTCTCACTCTACCTCTACCACTCCTGTTCATGCAGTCTGAAACCTCTCACATTTTAGGAAAGCTCTCACCCACTTGGAAAAAAAAAAAATCATGGACTGCCTGCCCTCACCTTCCTTGGCATGTCTGGTTTTGCATCCTTATTCCTGAACATATTCATGGTCAAACCGGACCATGACACCAGTACATACAGCATTTGTTAGAATCCCTCTACAGCTCTGCTCTCAAGGTGAACAGACTCACACTTGCCTCCTGTATGGGGTGAACAGCATGAAAAACCAGAATTCTGGCAGGACAGTGGTTTTCCACATGAACTATCACTGTTACGGCAGCATTCACGACAAACTAGGATGGTTACGTTAGATCTGCTCTTGTTGGTGCCTCCCTGACAGGGCTGCTCATCAAGTTTGGTTGATGAGGCTGGATGCTGGCCAGGGTCATGGCAGCGCAACCGATAGCAAAATTTGACCTGAAGAATCTTAATTATAAATGGCAAAGGATCCTGTCTTCTGCAAGACCCAGAGAGTGGAGGTCTCTGGGAGGGCCTCTCTCTCTTGAAGGGAGAAGAGGCATGCTTGTAAACTTACAAGTCTGATAGAGCAACAGCAAGGATTCCTGTTGGTTTTCAGAGCACTATCTCCGTTTATGGCTCTTTCCTTTCTGACCTTGTGTAAGGGCAGCACTAGAGAGGGACAGAGGAAAGCAGAGGGAGTCCGTTCATGCTTGCCAGAAGGCACAATCAGAGTCCTATGAACAGCAAAAAAACATGTTATTATCACTCATTAATGGATTAGGAGACATACATGATCGTTTCTGTAGAGAATGTGGATTATGGACCATCTGTTGATCTGTTCCACCCTGGGTAGCACATGTGAGCATTTCTGATAGGCATAAGGCTGGACAGCATGCTCAGGCTGCATTCCTTGACTGCCTTGCTCCCCACGGAGATGCAGCTCATCTGGGGTGTGTGACGTTCCCTCCCATCCTGTGCAAGTCATTTTTCATTGCCATCAGCTATCCCTTGACTGCTTGAGATGACAAAAGGTACCTGGCGAAGAAGGTGTGAGCTTCAATCCCAAGGATTAAAACTTGGCAATGTTGGACCTGAGGGATAAGTTTTAAATGTGCGTAGAAGCATAAGGAAGCACAACCTCAGTCAAGATTTTATTTTCTGCTTTCTGCAGATGAAGAACCAACAATTGCAAAGCACGTTTTGAGAAGAGCTGGCTGTTAACAGCTCATCGCTCTCTTTCAAAATGCTGACTTGAGCAAGGAAGCATTTCTGTCCTGCTAATGCTTTTCTCTTAGATCTCCCCCTTCCTTCTGTCACCCAGTTGTTGAAGTCTACCCCTACACTGATATTTCAGCGATGTTCTAGTTTTAAGCAGTGTGTACAGGTGAGTTAATTCAGACCCAAAGACCTCAGGCAGCTTGCCAAAGACATGCTAATTAGTTGGCTGAGAAAGGAGTATGTTAGCTTTATAGCAGCACTTACAGACTTAAGTCATATCAACAACAAAAATGCTGCCACGTCAAGCTTGAGTGTGTACGCAGTAAGAAATCAGTGTCTAAAAATGAGCAACAGAAGATAATTCACTGATCAGAAAGACTCCAAGTTAATGGTGACCAGACTAAATCAAGGTTTTATTACAAATGGATTCTGACCAAGATACTTTTTACCACCTGAACTAGAGAGAATAATTTGAAATTCAAGTGAACACAAACTCAGATCTGATTTCAAGGAGAATTTCCATATGGAAAAAATGTGACGAACTGCTGGCAAGTAATGGATGTATCAAGGGCTAGTAAGATTCTGAGCTGGAAAATGTATGCATGACAATGGTGAATTTTCCAAACTGAAGAGGATTAAATCTAATTGGATTTGAAGTTGCTGATAAAAAGCCTTAAGTTTCAAGGCAAATGAAACAGTATTTGAGCAGAATCCTCTCCATCACTGCATTATTTCCCTAACTGAGATAACCGCTGAAGCTACAGCACGTTTATGAGCCTGATTCAAACTGCTGTACCCCTGGAATTTTCAAACACTTTTGTGCAGTACCGTCCCACATATTTTCCATTTAGCTCTGTTGACAGATGTCAACCTTTAAGATTTTTCTCCCCTGCACGTTCAATACTGTCCCAGTTATGCATCACTAGGGAAATTTCAAAATTTTTCCAGTCAGTTGTCTTAATTGACGAAAAATAGTAAGGGCCATATGACACAACATTTTGTCCTGGCTTTAGATTCTTCCTATAAATTTGATGAGCCTTATTTTCTGATCTAGAGCACTGACAGATTGATCAAAAGCAGCAGCGGAGTAGCCTTAATCAGATTTTAGACCAGGCTGCCTCTCTCTCTCCCCCCTTGCCTCTAATTTCAGCTTCTTATCTTAAATCAGTCATGCCATCTGTAGGGGAATGGCAATTAAATCCAAATCTACCTGAAATCGACAGAAAATTTTTCGTTGGCTTCATTGTTCCTGCACAGCCTCCACTGCCTGGCAAGACTGCTGGAAACCCTCCCAGAGCAGGACATACCATGGGCACAGTTTGTTAGTCAACCTTTTCTTTAGTATGAAACAGGCTTTAAAGAATACATTGAAATGGGTATTAAATCAAGGAAGCTATTAATGCTGCTAACCAACTGTTGGTACACACATCCCTTTCCAATTACAGGAGTGTTCTGAAGACCCAGCAAAATGGTGCACCACGCACACATGCTTTCAAATCCAAATATTCATCTGCACCTCTCCGATTTGAAAAGCCAGTTGGTATTCAACAGGCACACAAGTGAAAACAGCTGTATGAAAAGAGATGCATCGACATTGGAGACCCCTTTACCCCTATTCATGTGGTCAGCTTTATGAAGCTGATGAGTTGAAACAGAAGTCAAATGTTTGGGAAGAAGCCAGAAGCCACTCACATTTTGGGACAGTTAGCCTGGAACTAGGAAGTTAAGGGGAACTTTGAAATTAAGTAACGCTGCATCCTTCTCTTGCAGAACACCTTGCAAATTGCTCCAGCTAAACCTTCTCTTAGTCTGAATCAGCCTCAAAATCCCCATGCTTCAGTACTTAAGTCTATTTTAGTCGACCTATTGGTACATATAAATAAGGTAACCTAAATACACTGATTTGAGAATATAACATATCTAAGAGGCTAACTTTTGTTTGTTTTTACTTGCATACATTCATATTTTTGTAGGATACAGGTGATGTTCTACAACTTCTATACTAAAACCAATGTGCCATATTCCTTTAAGCTCCTCTTCAACAGATCAAAGCATCTGGTAGACAACAGATATGCTTTAGCAAAGCTGTAAGAACTAAGTACAAGGTCTTGTTAAGTCATTGTTATCCGATGTAGCCTCCAGAGAGGCTACTGCAGATTTGAAAGCTTTCCATACCACAGCTCTGCTGAAACAGGATAGAGCCATGAACTGCCATTCTGCTTCGATTATCACCACATATGGCGGCTAAGCCACGGTCCAAGCTAACAAATCGAAGGGGCTTTGGATCAGCCCACGTTACCTGCTTATATCATCCTTGCACCTTTCATGGTAAGCCAAAAATCAGTGAGCAGGCAGATGACTACTGCCCCATGAGTCAGTGCAGCTGTGGCACACCGCATTCTCACTACCTCCCCACCCATGTCAACTGGGGTTGCATGATTCAAGCTAGCAATTAAGAGTACAAAATAATTATTCTTCCTGACATCATCCCAGCCTCAGACCATGAGAGCTTCCTTTCGACCCGCCTCTGCCTCACTGTTTCCTCCAATCACTTCCCAGGCTTCACCGTATGACAGTTTCACGATAGAGTAACACAAGTCCAGAACCACCAAAAACGCTACACGTTTTGAACTATTAATATTTGTTCCACCTATGACCAAGGAATACCCAGTTCTAGCAATGCAAAAGTCTGGATAAGCAATAAGCAATACCCCTGATCCTGCCCTGCTGCAATGGAAAAAAAGCTGGTAAGCTTTGAAGGCTCCTTCTAACTTCTCTGACCAGCTGGTTCTGCAGGGGGTATACAGTTATGACTTCTAAAATTATGTCCAGAAACAATGAGAGTTAACCTACAAGGCTCAAATTAAGAACCTGCCCCACAGTTTACATCCTTCTCCTCTTCATCTGTGGTAGAGAAGGTGACTTGTTAACTAGAGTCAAACTGACTTGTTGAAACTTCAGCCTGTCAATCACAACCATTAAAAAATGTTTTAGGGTTGAAATTTACTGGAACTAGTATGCAAAGAGACAAGACGATTTTGTTCTTTTCTGGGACTTGCCAGCCCTGTGGAGTCTGTTGGTAGCAATGCTGTCTACTGAGCAATGAGCCGTACCCACTTTCTTTAATCTCTGTTTTGTCTACTTAAGATTTTGGGACAGAAACTATATCTTATAAGGGGTTTATATAACTACTTAAATCCAATTTCCAATCTTAATTAGGGATGCAATGATGAACTATTAATAACATTCAGAGCAGCATTAATCTATCCCTGCTCTTTCACTTGAGTGGTAACAGGAACTAGACCATCAGGGAAATAAATTAAAGACAATTTGAGGTTTGAGAGAAATGTCAGAACAAGAGCTTGGGATCTGCATTCCTGCAATAGCTTGTGTCTGTGGGAAATCCTGTGGGTACCAAGGAAAACAGGAAAAGGTGGGATGGTGGGCCTACTCACAGTCTGATAAAGTAAAATAAATGCACAAGACATCACAGGATTCAGACCCTGCTGCAAAGCATATGCTTCAATAAAAGTAACTTCAACACAAACTAAAAAAGGCTGGTGTCAAACCTGAGTTTAGGCATCATGCCTGATAAATACAGAAATAGAATATACTCCACCCCACTACCACCCATACAGAGTATTTTCCCATACCCTCAACAGGAGTCAGGCTGGACTAGGAATGAACTTCTGGGCACAGATGCCAACAATGCTTTACTTGGTTAAGAAGCCTCTAATAAAAAGCCAAAATGCTAAATACATAATTGCTACTGACTGACAAAACCAAGTTGTAGTCACATTTCTCAGAAAAACCACAAGACTACTCTGCATGGCTTCAGTGTTTTGCCAGATCAAACTCTTATCTGCTGGAATAATTATCAAACTGCTTCATAAAGAGTACAGTAAACAAAATTTCATTCTCATTGAACTATAAAATTAGCCAGAGGAATCTCTGAATCTTCAGAAGGGCATGTCTTTTGTGGAAATTAACTGAATTGACTATGCTTTAAATTAAAAACAAGCAGGAACTGATTTTTCAATTTTGAATGGAATTGCTGAAACCTTTAGAGTGATGGTTGTATCTTTAAAAGTATTCACTAAAATCACATGATAATATCCTGAGGAAAACTAACGCCTTGCTACTTTTTTCCCTCTCAACAATATCAGTTTACAGCTCAACAACACAAGGGTGGGGGAGGAAATTCCTTTCTTCTCACCTTAAAAAAAAAAAAAAGTGCCTTTTCAACAAGCTTTAGTACAATGAGTTTGTCATCAATTGTTTGCAGGAAACATCTCACATTTTTTCCTTCTACGCAATGAGTTTGATCCCAGCAGGTTGACTTAATTTTACAAAGGAAAAAAAAAAAGCACCACACATATGAAAGGCAAAGGAGAGGCAAAAGTCACCATCAAGTAAGAAATCAGAAATCCTATCGACCTCAGTAAAAGTGCCCACACAATGCTCACAGAAGGTCCAGGCAATGTATAAACACAAGACCACATCAATTTGGACTTATAAGTGAGAAAAGACATACGTGACTTCACCAAATAATGTTAACCAAAGTAGCGAGTAGCAAGACCTTAGTCCATTCTGACAGAGTGCCAAATTTACCACAGCAAGGAAGAAGAAAGTAACAGCACACGGACAGCATTCCCACTATGAGCCTGGACTAACAGGGATTCCAAAATATCTTTTTAATTTTGGTTGTTAAAAGGTGCTGTGAATAAATTGTTTAGCTTCCAGCAACAATACTGCAACATGCAAGAGCAAGAATTTAAGAACAAAAATTAAATCTTTACTCTTACTAATTTCCTTTAAGAGGTTTTATCTAATCAAAAGGTAATTCTGATGCAGATTTCTGATGCTGCTTCTCTTGGTAACTTCCACTGATGGCGAAAAGGCCAACTGCTGCTCTTGCTTGGAAAGCTCTGCTTTCTTTGAAATAATCAATGGTCATGCAGTAATTCACAGCTGTTTCAGAGAAAGTAACATTCTAGAAAGAAACAGAAAGGCACACATGAATAGTGCTTTTTTGGCTGTTTGCACTAACCTCTACAGAAGCATGTCTCGGGCGTAATCCTGAGGCTTTCCTCCCCAAAACCAGGGCACTGCTCCTGGCCTACCCTTTGTAAGGGGAAGCAGCACTGTGGGAAGAGACCGGGAGTAAGGTCAAGACTTCAAGCTCTCCTCCTGGCTTCACGTTCTGGATGAGTGTTATGCATGCCATGTATACATATCTGATGTTGAAAATGCAGATACAGGAGGTATCAGCAAAGTGAAATGACTTGCCTGGTAATTGCATTCCAGGAAGGCTTTTGTAAATTTAGGCAGTATCTCAGGAGCAAAAATGTAATTCAGTCAAACTGGTCTAAGGTACAACATGAATAATTCTGTGGTGAATCAGACTGAAGGACTGTCATGCTGACAAGAGTCAACATCTTCTGAAATAAGAAAAGTTTTGAGGTGGCTGCAAGACAAGAAATAGGTTAAAGGTGGAGGGAGGGGACAGCTTGCCCTGCAGAAAAAGACACTGGGGACGCTGGTGTTCAGAAAGGAAAGGGGAGACAGTGCAAAGGTCACCCAGACTGGAAAATATGCTGGTGCAAGAGCTGCTTGCTCCTGCTGCTGAAGGATGTGAGCCAACAGCATTGCCCTGGCCAAGCTGACTCCTCTGCACAGTCGCCTGCCCCAGGGGAATGATGTTACCCCCCATCTCCAAATCTCCTCCCATCACAGACTTCAGGAGAAGTAGGACCCTGTCCTGCAACTCCAAGGACAATAATTTTTTTTGTTGTTATCTTTGTAACGGCCAAACCAAAGAAACTCTGGCAACACTGTCAGGCTACAGGAAATACTGACAGAGACTAATAACATATTTCTCTGTTCATCTGAGTTTGTTAGCAGAGGAAAATCATAGGTCTTCTCTTGCCAAACCATACCCATTGGATTACTGAAAGCTTGGGCCTTGCATTTAAATAATTTGATGTTTTGGAGGAGGGGTGGCTTTTATCAGAGCTTTTCAGAGAAGAGTATAAACCTCAGCGTTTGAACAACAAGAACAACAAAGGCTCCAGAGCAGTCATTCTTTTAGACTCTTCTGATCTTTACAATACACTGTAAATCTAAATGTTTTTGTTAGTTTTTAACTCTTCAGCCCAGGAAACGTTCTGAAAGTTTAAAGATTTAAAAAAAAATAAATTACAGTTAACAAGCCAAAACTTGTTATCAGTGAAGCTGCTCTTCAGTTAAGAGAGAACTTCCCTCATTCCTTAGGGCTTCTTGTAAGCTGAAGAAGAGAAGAATTTGGTTTTAGTCTGCTTATGACTTTTTTTTCCTGTGGAGAAATCTACATCATGTATAGCAAGCTCCTTATGAAGCCCACATAATTCAAGTAAATCTGAATTTACTAGAAAAAGTAAACTTTTAATACTGTTCTACAGCATGAATTATTACTTTGCTGTTTTGCAGCTCACTGATGTCCAGCAACAGAATATACACACAAAATCTGTTTCACCAACCCAAAGCTAACCATATCACCCAGCATCTAGTCCTAGACCTGAAAAGCAACAAAGCAGTAGAGGCCTGTTTCCATATTGCCCAGCTACTTAAAATGCTCAAGGTCCTGATTAGCAGAAGCCTGAGAAATTTCGTCAGCATGACCCTCCACAGTGGGTTTCCTCTGGTGCTGGAGCGCACCACCACGTTCCTGAGGAATGAAACAATCAAGTCACTACAAAATCCTAGCATCATGCCTAGCAAAGTCAAGTCCTCTTGCCATGAAAGTGGGTCGCCTTTTCTCCTTTAAAAAAATTAATGTATCCTATTTCAAACTCACATTTGCCACAATAAGAACTGCAAGCCCTGCAGTGTCTCCTTTTTTATTTCTCCCCCTCTCGTCTGTCTCCCAAGGAAATTAAAGTATTCATTAGATCCACCAGCTAGAAAGAAGATTTAAATGGCATGATGCATTTCCCAATGCAGCTGCACTCTGACAGACGGCTGATGTCAGTGGGACGTTGAGCAAAGCACACACTTATGTGTAGGACTTTTAACT
The DNA here is from genome assembly GCA_013397275.1 of Burhinus bistriatus. NCBI lineage: Eukaryota > Metazoa > Chordata > Aves > Charadriiformes > Burhinidae > Burhinus > Burhinus bistriatus. The sequence goes on along the minus strand of VYXH01009637.1, from coordinate 220,130 downwards.
ACAGAGTCAGTCCCCATCCATAAAATACAGCTGTCCCACTGTGCATTGCTGCTACACTCCTGTTAAACTCACAGGTCCTCACCACCTAGGAAAGCATAGCCAAAAAAGCTGGCAGAGCACCTGCAGAGGTACCTCGGCATTTTGGTGTTTAGATGTTCACTGCTCACTGCTCTACTCTTTACCAGCAGCTACCCTCTACGAAAAGATGTGAGCGGAGACCTCTGGTCTGACGTTTCATGCTTTTTCTGCAGAAGTTTAAGCGTCTTCAAGGAGTAAAGCACTGAAGAATCAATCCCTCCCACGAAACTGAGAGGGGGGCACAACCTGAGTCCGACCCTGCCGACCTCCAGAGACCACGCACCATAGCGTGAGTGCTGTCCATGTGTCACAAGGCTAACACGAAGGCAAAGGTGGCACATGTTACATTGGCAGAAGTGCTTCAGTCTTTAATTATCTCAGATTCTCTGCATCTGCAGATGAATACTGCTGGCCAATGCAACTTCACTGCTTTAAATACCATCTGGCTCTCGACTTAATGAACACCGGCATAAGTAACCTCCTCTCACTCTGCTTCTTCCACACTCCCCGCTATTTTTAAAAGAAACTAAGTTGTTGATGTGACAAGACTTTTTTACATATTTTTTTGATTTTTTGCCTCTGGGTTGCTTACCAGTGCCTAACATGATGACAGACACACCCACTGTAACATCTGCACCTGCAGGATCCCAGTTTTATTTTCCATTCTGCAGAAATGTGTCCCACAGGCATGGGAAGAGGAATGTATAAAAAATACCATGCACATGCTCCTCTGCCCCCACAGATCTATATCCCCAGCAATTGGTGATCAGTTGGCAATATCCTCTTGGGCTGTCTTGGAAAGTCCCTTTCTTGACAGTTCACACTGCAGAGAACATAGGGTGTTGGCTTGATTCCCTTCAAAAGCTTGTGATAATCCAGAGTCTTGGAGCACACAAGAGAATAGTCCTATCATAATTTTCTTCCAGAAATAAAACAGGTTTTCAGCAGCAGATGGTTTAATACAAACCCTATCTGGCTCATCACAGAGAAGTCACGTCCTTTACCCAGGCCAGCAGGATACACTGACTTGCCAGAGTCAACAAGAACAGTAGGCAAGACATGCCCCAGAGCTGAACTTCTGGGTTTCCCACATATCCCACAAGAAGCAGAGAAGAACAAAGACATTTTGCTGTCAAATAGCTGCTGCTATACAGAAGAAAGCCCTGAAATATGGAGAGGCCTGGGGAATGAATGAGGGGCAGAATAGCCTCAAAACATTTTATTGAGAGCAGAAAGCATCTGATGACATCTGACAAAAAGACATGAGGAAGAAACCCTCCCACAAGAAACAGTAATTCTACTGCAGGCTGTTCTTTTCAGCACAGCGAATTCTAAAAGACCCATTTATGTACCAGTCAAACCCAGTTTGGCTCAATCGCCAAACACTACTTGGGATCCAACTATGACATTGGCCACCATCATACCTTCACCCAGCTCCAAGAAAGCATCAAAACCTCTGTGGAATAAAGTGCCTCTCCAAGCTAAATTCTGGGAAGTCCTGCTTATGTGCTAATAGTTTCACAAACTGGCTCCACGACTCTCTAAATATGCCCATAACTGTTGTCAGCTTTCTAGCGACAATTCCAAATGTGAATTTTTTTTTCCCCAAGGCTGATCCTCCTAGAAATTTCAAAATTATCTGAGCTCCCCATTGTTATCTCTAAATTAATTAGATGGAAAAAGATTTTCAAGAAGTTTAAGGGCTTAAAATATATCCTGGTCAAAAATTCCAACTAATTAAAAGGTATTTTTAATTTAAAGTAAGAACTATTCCCCAGAAATCTTTGTCAATATACATTCTGATCCGCTTTACCATTCCAATTCTGTTCTCATTAACCAAGTTGATAAACACATTTTATACACGATGATAAGCATAAATCTGGGCCTTACAGATGTATCACCCTGGAAAGCCAAACAGACAACACGATACAGGTGTTGAGAGTGCCCATCAAAAACACTGTTAAAAGGCCTCATTTTCAGAAAGCCAATGGGCACTTCTTCAGTCTGTTGGCTCCTCTTTTAAAGCATTTCAGGTGGAACAACCCAAATTCCAAAAAACTCCCCAAAAGTCTGGCTGCTGCTCTGCTTCCTCACAGTTGCTGTTCACCAGGGATTCAGGGGGGATTCACACGGACTTGAGAACTGGAGAGGAAGAATAAGCTTGCATTGGCAAGAAGGTATGTGAAGGAAGCTAATTATGTCTTTGTTTGACATTTCTAAATTAAACAAAGCCAGGAATTGAACCAGAAGAGTGTAAGGGAAAGTACAAACTACAGGCAGCCCAAAGACAGTGATGGGAAGTGTCGTGGAGACTGGGAGCATCAGATGGATGCAGGACAGACTCACGTTCCTATCAGATGAAACAACAGGATCTACAGCCAGCACAGGTTCTTTAGATCTGACTAAATGACCAAAACAGTTGGTTTGATTAAGCTAATTTCAGTATATTCAGTATATCCACTGCTTTCACCACAGAAAAATATAGAATTGCTGTAAACAGTTTTACGGTTGGACTTGATGATCTTAAGGGTCTTTTCCAACCTAAATGATTCTATGATTCTTTGAACATACCGATAATATGCAGAGAAAGGGAAAAGACTTGAAAGAATCAGACCACAACTTTGGCTGAATTTTTCTTTTTGATGATTGCAACCATCAGCAGGAGCAAGGAACAATGACTGGATCAGACTCACAACTCTGCCAAGCTCAGCCAAACCGCGTCAGAACAATGCTGCTGAGAACTTGCCCCGGTGTGTCTCTGTCCCAGCCATGGGCTGTGAACAGTCAAAACAATGCCACGTTGAGACCTGAATGTGTCTGAACTCTTGTGGTTGCATTTTCTCCTCACACACCTTGTCCTCCAGCCCTTCACTGAGACTTTGGCTGGCCACAGTCCTCCTCTCCTCGGTGAGAAGCAGCTGTGCCAGTAAAATGCATCTTGAAAACACAGGCACAGCTGGGACATCAAACCATGGCACAAACCACAACGGCCTCTTCACCTTGCGTGTACTTCAGTGGTTTTAAAATCAGGTTAAGTGACTCTGATTTATTGATAGTAGTTCCCATACCAATATGTGGGTTCTCAAGAGCATCACCAGCAAAAACCTTTTCTTGCGCTCCACTTGGGGCACGGTAGCAGCTAATGGGGAGCTCTAAAATTGGAAATAAAATGACCTATTTATGAGGAAAGTTGATAGAATAGTATTTGAAGATTTGAGATTGGCTTCGCATTGTCTTTTCTTACAAAGCTACAGGAGTGCTGTGATAAATTTCTAATAGAACAAAATTAGAGAGGCAAAAGGTTTGTACAAAAATTGCTAGTTAAACCTCACCTACTTTAAACAAAAATAATCTTTTTTTCTTTACCTGTGGCAAAATTGCAACCTTTATTAATATATTTATACTGACTTAATTAGTTTGACAGTGTGGTTTGGTGCAGGATGCTAATACAAGTGTACATTTCAGCTGGTTCCTATTTCTGGTCTAATGTCTTCCTGAAGCCTGCCCAAGAAGAGTTATTTTAAAAAAAAGGGAACTTCTTAAAAGTGAAGTTTTTTCAAAGATGGTTGGTTCTGGGTTGTGTATTAGCAATCCTATTAGGGAATTATTTTCAATTGGCACTACTAAACTTGCCCCACATTTAATGAGACACAGAAATAGGGCACTCCAAGCACATATACAGATGGAGCTGTATTTTTCCCTGGGGTACTGGGGGAAAAATGGCTGTTACTAAGCTCAGCTCAAACAATGCCGGTGCCACTGCCCCAGATAATGAGGAACAATATGTCCACTTGAATTCTTGGATTTACTCGATAGAAAATAACAGCTGTGATGTCAAATAGCAGGCTCTGAGAAGACCGTTTAGGAAGGAAGCTACTTATGTCCTCATGTGCATTTGCATTTGCACCCAGGCCCAGTCAACAGAATTGTCATACTTACTAAGTTACTCAGTGACTGAGGCAGTGGCACTTGTGGTTTTGGTGTTAGGTTGTTTGGGGTTTTTTTTGTTCTATTTAAGTCAGTACAATCCTAATGTGTCACCAGTTTAAAACTATTCTGCAATTACCAAGGCAGGAGATAGTTTTTCTCACTACTTTAGTAAACTGGTAAACGTTAGCTGCTAGAAAGGGAATAAATGACACAGATATAAGCCACCTTTCACTAATAGTACTACACCCACTACACCCTTAAAAAGTTTTCCCGATTCATGCATACATTACACAAACAGATATTACATAAAGCAATACAAAAACATGTAGAAAAAAATCTGGTAAAACACGGACAACCCTTCCCTTCCAAAGTACATACAGTGATGTGAATTTAGCAATTTATGCACAGAAAGTTTTCTGCTTCTTTTTCCTGACAAAATGGGAGAAGAGCGAAATTATGATGCCCAGAGCCACAAAAGACATCAGTGGAGTCAACAGATTCTGGAAAAAAAAATCCACATCTTTGAAACGATCCTTTTCCCCTGGATTCATCTCTTTAGTCAATTAGATAAAGCTGGAAAGAAAATTCTACAATGAACTGGAGACGCTTTTGTGATTCAGTACACTTACCAAAGTTTTCCCAAGCTCTTATGCAGGTCTTTTAAAGTAACATTCCTAGCCTTTCTGAAGATGTATATGTTTTGAAGGGAATTTGCTCTATTTTAAATGCAGTATTGTTTTTCTCTGTTATTAATAAAGGATTAAAGAAATTGTTCTCTCTGTGAAACAATATGTAGGGAAAATTCTCACTTTTGCAGTATATTGCATGTTAGTATCATATCAAGCGATGTAACGCTTGAGTCTTGTTACACCTAAGTACTTTTACCACATTTCTGAAGAGTTACTCTAAAGGCACAGTTCTGCTTTCTCCTGTAAACCCAGTATCTTACTGTCATCAAATAAACAAAAAGTGAAACTCTGAACTCTCATTAATTATAAACTTTACTCAAAGGATCTCTTTTTAAAATTAAGGATGGCATGATTTACAGTTGCAATGGGTTACTGAAGATTGTTCATCACCAAAAATAAGCCCATAATTTGTATAGCTAACCCAGAATTTTACTATGAAAAATGTATCATCTTTTTTGTCATTTTGTCATAAAACCAGGACAACCAAGTATTGTGAATATAAAACAAGAGTTCCGTTTTACAGCTGGGAAACTTCTGCACTGAGGATTGAGACTTGTTTTTCAGGAAGGAGTGAGATACGTTTGTGGTCTCCTAATGTTACTGTGTGCAAAGTATCTTTTTTAAAGCTTTGTACACATTTCACTACTGATTTACCACGATTCTCACTTGATCACAGAAAACAGTATTGGAAGGGGCCCTCAGCTGCCATCTTAGTCAACACCTGGATTCCTGCAGTCAACCATGATGGCTACTATGACAGCTTACCATTAGGCTATTTTAAAAAATCTTCCCAATCTGAGATATATTAGATGACTGACTCTCTGGAAGCACCTTCCACATCTCTTGGAACACAGAGGTAGTTTACATTACCAACTCACACTGGACATCTCATTTTCAGATGGCTGGGATGAAAACCAACTCTAATTGACCTACCCCAGGACAGAGGAAAACTGCAAGGTTTGCTTCCTCATTGAAGACTAAACCACAGAATCATTCTCCAGGTCCTCCTCCATCAAGCTGTACTGTGAAGTATATTTTTAACAGCAGAAGGACCGCAGATAGGAAAGTTCATACTCAACTGCATGCTCAACTGCATTCATCTTGCCACAAGTAATTAGTATTTATCCTTCACAAGGGTGAAATAGACTGATGTGGAATACTAATTTACCAGAGCAGTGCATCTCAGTGTCTTACAATTATTTAAGCAGAAATAACTTAAAATTTTGGAGATGCAGAAGAAAAAGAGTACCATTTTGGCACACGGCTCAAAAAGAATTACATAAATTATAGATACAACTGCATTTGCTGGCATTCGTTCAGTGATGCTGTTATATTTCATAATTAAGCTTAATTTTATAGAGCTGTACTCCAGTGGTCTAGGTCAGCAGTCAATTAAAGAACATCCCCCTACAGGACAAACGCAATACTCAGGTAAGTGAACATCACCGTAAATGAGCAGGCCAACTTTTTTTTCCTCACGTAATTGCTCGTAGTGGGTGGGAGTATTGGAAAGGACTTTGCTTCAATGAATTGTGAGTCCAGAATTTTGCTAGGGTACCTTCATTGACTTGTGGTATCGAAGCAAATACAAAGGATCAGCCTAGAAATGGGAAGCAAGCAACGAAAAGTTGTATCAAAGTAACACAGGATTTAAGAGGGACTTCAGGCACTCAAACAACGGGGCACGCATGAGAACCACGATGTGCCCCTTCAGCACAGACTGCTAGGAGAGACAGCTGCCAAAGATTTTAATTTTTTTAAAGGGGGATGTGGTGGGGGGAAGAGAGAGAGAGAAGATTTTGGCAGCTTGAACAAACCTGTTTACCCCACAACCACAAATGGACTAACTGCCAGTCAGTCGGATTCAGAACTGCCTGAGAATCAGTACTGCAGCACGTCGATGAGGGAAAAATCACGCTGTGAATGGTAATAATAGGGACAGTTCTAGATGTTGCATTATGTAGCTCTTCATGTCTTGCTATAAATGCAGTATCAATAGCGCTTGCTAAATCAGCAGGTGTTTCCAGTAGCAAAAGTGAGTTTTGCAGTTTAGACAAGACAAATCAGGCATGAATTAACTTATCCCGTGATCAAAGTACACATCAAACTGCTCAGGATTCTGCTGGGTATACTTTTCATATTGTAAGCCGTATGACCCTGTATTCTTCACTTTGCCAAAACTCTGGCTGACGTCAACAGCAGTTTTGAGTAATTTAAAAGGACTGGGAAGATAAGCACGCATCCCTTAGCACGGGGGCTGCACATCCACAGAGAAGGAAAATAACCATCAGCTTCCACAAAAGCAACTTCTTATCGCCACTATTATAAGACATCTATAAATATGGCTTAATTTATTTAAGAGCTCACCTGGGACCTGTACACTTTGGACAGGTGCTTGAAAACTAATGTGAAAAACAATGTATCAGTTATCTAAAGCCAACATATGTATGTAACATTTCAGACTTGTGCAAACTTACTTTGGCAGAGGCTATCAAAGGGCAGCAAATGGACTGTCATTCAGATAAAAAATGAAGATAAACTGAATAGAAACCACTGAATACTGACTGGTCAGAAATACTGACAAGGGCTACGCTTCAATGAACACAATTTCAGCTATAACTTCATCCTTTGCTGTGTGCAGGGACATAAAAGCTATGATCTAAAAATATATGAAATAACTTGCACTTCTTAGGAAAAGGAAGTCATGTACTACCACAGATACTGATGTATATATACACCTTCCTTGGGTTCCTGAGGCTGGTGAGACCAGAAAATGTAATTGTGAAAGTGAAATAAATCCCTGTCAGATACGGAAAACCTCTGCAAAACACTTACACAGCATGAATACAAATTGACATACCAGAGCTATGAGACAATGCTAGAATCAGAGGATATCATTACAACGTTGAACTGTTAATCACAGCTCAAAACAAAACAACATGTTTATTCCACTGGTAAAATCACAACTGGGGGTCCTGCTCTGTCTCTCCTAACATTAGGCTGGTACTTACTGCCCTAATGGACATCTTCTGGGAGCTCATAGGCGATACACCTGAAGATAAAAACCAAACTTCAATATGATGACTGCTCTTTATGGCTAATTATTAATGTTATCATGAACTCAAACACTGATATCCACAGTAGCTGCCTGCCTGCCCACCTCAGAAATAATTTCAGTAACTTTTTAGGAAGAGACAGCAGTGTTTAAGAAGTTTACACTGCAGCGGTCCTAAGTGGAAGCCAAATAAAAGGAAATAAAATATTTAAAACTCATGCTTCACTATTACTGAGGGATCTAAAAATAGAAATACTTGGAACAAAGATACAGGA
>VYXH01009637.1:193012-209931 GCA_013397275.1 Burhinus bistriatus | reverse complement strand
CTAACTCAGTTAGCATCTCTGTATTTGCACAGTACAGGCAAGCGGTTTGCAGACCTCTAGTTCTCCAGAGTATGCATTGAAGCTTTGTGTCACAGTTGCCACCCCCCACTTTTCAGGTGCCAATGTTTTAAATGGGAGGTTACATGCTGCTGTTGATAATTCAGCTGCTGCATCCTCTGTTGAGAACTCAAGGACACAGATGCTCACATGTAGGCATATTGCTACCTGAACGCCATGATAGTGAAAAAGGATTATAATAAAAGCTAATGGTATAAGGAAATGGATGCATACATATGTAACTGCAGATCTGTAAACTGGTGTTATTAATGTAAGTAAGAAGCTTTCTTAGTAATTAAATATATGTGGCCATGACTCTCTTTACAAATGTATGTGTCTGAAAGTGTGCAGATTATGGTCCACACAAAACCCCACCAAGGTCTTTGACCCAGGGAACTGTTTGCCATTCTCTGTATCTGCAGCCATCTGTTTTCTCGCTTTCATACTTCGCTGTAAATTCTCAGGATCAAGGATGGCCTTTTTTAATGCACATTTTTTACTTCCCACTAGCATATGGCATGGGAAGGAGGAAAGGGGATCAGCCCCGAGCAGGGGTATTTCAGCTGCACCATCTAGGAATGTTCCCAGGAATGTCTGCAATTCAGCTACCTGCCCAAAGACAGGACTCCTACCCTTTGTCCTTCTAGGACACGGTGCAGCTGTGCAGGGAATGTGCTAGAACCATGGTAAAGCAGGGAGCAGGCAGGGAGCAAAAGAAAGCTGCAGCCCTGACACCTGACTGAAGCAACTGTGTGTGGACGTGCATCACTGCCCATGCCTGCCCCACAGGTGTAGGAGTCTGTACTCCCACAGATAGGTATGCCATCCTAATGGCAGCGTGGGGCTGCGGAAGAGAGAGAGGGGAAGAGGAGTGTGCCAGTTGCATCCCTTTTGGACGTTTCACGGGTCTGACCATGTTTGTTGGGATTTTAGAAACTTCAGCTCCTAGAAACTGAATAAGCCAGTTATCACAAGGGAGGGAGGGAGGAAAATAAATGAGTCTTTTTTAGTTGCAGAAAACTAAGGAACCATGCAGAAAGGTCCCCTCTAGGCCTCAGAAACATAGTTAAAATAAGCATAGTCCAGTCTCATGCTTTTTGAAGACCTCATGTTTTGGAGACTGGCAATACTGCACTGTAGAGAAAAATCTGTGATATTCATACCAGCCAAAGATGTTACTCTGCCAAAGGGGGAACTTCAGAGCTCCTCTTCCTGGGTTCCTACCCCTCTGCCCTTTTGTTTCAACAATTACCTTCTGCTCCTCTCCTGCTTACCAGCCTTATACAGGACTGGAATGAAGAGCGTGACGGCAGCACAGATCTCATTCCATTAGCTAAAGCAATATCTCAAATGACACTGATACTCTTTGAATTTTTGTTATTTTTTTTTCCTTATGACAGAGATGCATTTACTTAGTATTAATTATGTAGCACGTGACTAATATACCACAAAGAATGCAATTTCACTGTGTATATTTTAATGAGTTTTGCCTATTGCTTCTAATTTGCATGTTTAACAGCTACAACAGCAGAAGAAAATTATGTCTTAAAGTTTTATTTTAAAGATGTATTTTGTTAATGTTCTGTAATTCTTTTACAGCATTACAGTGGGCTTCAGGTAGGGGGAAGAAGGAATTAATCTTTGCCAGAGTGCAGCCTTCCCTAATTTTTGCTCTGAAGTTAAAATATCTTTACCTAAATAATGACTTGCAAGATTAGTCAGTATTGTCCTAAAAACTCTGAAAGTAGGAAGAGTATAAAGATCAGCTGCATTAACCCAGTATTTGTTAAGAAAAGTAGTTATTTTTAACACTGAAATGACAGTTCTTCACCTGTCATTCCCTTTCAGGCCTGCTTTATTTGCCCTGTGAACTGAAAAGTGATATGTCACCCTGGTATTACCTCATTCCTCCTCCAATGACTGACCAACGTACATCCCGGGGCTGTGCTGAACATGTAGGAAAATCTGACAAAAGCAGATCCTGAAATTAGTTTGATGTCCTTGGGAAAGCTCAAGGAAGTTTGGCAGCGTACCTGAACTTCTGCTTGCAGGGGGCTGCAAAACTGAGGATGTTTTTCTATAGACATAGCCTGTGGACAAGACGGCTAGTGCCACTGAAGTCAGTGGGAACCGCAGACACTCAACACCTCTGACAACTGGGGCACATGCTTATGTGAGACCTTGTTATAATACAAAAAGGCTCCTATTTCTACTTTTTTTTTTTTCCTCTGCCACATAAGCTGACCTAGTTTACAATCTGCCTCTGTACAGATGCGTCCTCTTCCATGGGTAGAAAGAGGACAGAGCCATTGCCAACAAAGAGTGCCTGGAGTTAGGAAGGGGAAGAGATAGAGGGCAGCTCAGGATGGGGAGATAAAGAAAAGGAAATGAAAACCAAAAATGTTTGGAGGAGAGGGAAATGGGGAGTGAAGAGAGCGAAGCCATATCCACATCTGCTGCTCCTGCTTTATCCAGGAGACAGAGGAGTTACACAGGGTCTTCGCTTTGGGATTTTCTCAGTATATTGGAGCCCTGTTTCAGTGGGGCAGATTTTTTTTATTGTTATGCAGCAAACCTTCAAATGGAGAATAATTCAAAGGGGATACCCCTTCCTATTAGGAAGAAATTCTTTCAGGCTTCTGTTTTACAGCTCAGCAGGCTGTTCTTGTTCTCTGTGAACTCCCAAAGATGCTGAGAGCAGTGCAGAATAAAGAAAGGAAGGAAAACACTGTGATAATGATGCTGGATATGCCAGGCACTTTTATAACATTTATAAAATGAAATGCTGTCCTGAAAGGTGATGCCTGATCTGGTAGCCTCCACACTGAACTTCACTGAGTATGAAAAATAAGTTTTGCTTGGGATGCAGATTTTTAAGTGTCTTGGATTAGCTGTCAGAAATTTTTTGATGAGATTCATTTTCCTTTCCTTGTGGTTCTGGTTATTTCTCTGACTGCAGAATAACATGCAGATGAGCTGGATGAGGGAATGCACTGGCTTGTGGTAATGCGTGTGAGATGAAAATGGTACTTCTGTGTATTCTCTGTGCATTTATAAAACTAATGAATACAGAGATCCATCAGACAGTTAGCAGAAGAGCTCTGGGAAGTTTGGAGGTCACATTCATGAATGCTTTGTATTCAGTACAGGGATAAAATGTTGAGTATTACAGTCAGGGAGCTGCCGGTAGGGAACTGCATGGAGATCCCTGTTCTATTCCTGGTGTTGCTGATGACCTGTGATGTGGCTGAAGCCAAGTCACTTTCCCTTATTTGTCTATATGAGTTGATGAATTTTAGGTCAGGGATTGCCTGTTAATGGGTGTCGTAGAACATAAAGGGACCTCAGCTGTGGCTAGGGAGTTCAAATACCAATGTAGTATGAACTTTGAAATTATTTTCTGAAGTTATTCAGCTGACTAACAGGCTCACTTACACACATGTATTATGTGGTAAGATAGGTTGGCAAGATCTCTATCAGCAGCTAGCTACATGAGTAATCTCATTGATTTAGACATACTCCTTGAGTGAGTAATGTTTTAGTACTGGCTCCGTAAACTGTTTTAGTCATCATCGGCTTACAAACCGTGTGTGTATCCCTGACAGCACTTACCACGCAGTGTAGTGTATTTTACTGCAAGCAATTCTTTCATAGAAGTAATACCCAGTAGTAACTGTTTGTGTAATCTACACCCACGTGAAGAAGTTACTCTGTTCTGCAGTTGCAAAACCAGCCAAATTTCACTGACGTAGTGTTCTCTTCAATTCATAGGAACTGTTAGTTCCCCTTCACAAGAAATCCAAAGAAGTATTCTGTATCTGTGATGTTGTGAAGAAGAAAATTTTTTTATCACGGCTCATGGGGATACCGCTGCATAACTGACTCATGGCTCTCCCTCCTTCTTGTGGAAAATGCAGTCACTGCAAATCTGGAGCTGTAGGGTTTCATTTAAAGCTCTTTGCAGTCTTACCCCAGCTAATGTTTCTGCTTTGATTACTACTGGCTTATCGTAGTCTCTTTGTACCCTCTTCCACAATAGCCCTTGTTTCTTTCCCCTACTGTGGGCTTTGTGTCTCCTTTCAGTCTGTTCCTTTTCCTAAACACAGAAAAAAATCCCATTCAGTACTAACCCTCTTTTATTCTACAAATTGTCTCTCAAGTGTGTTTCATCAATAATATCAACAGAAGGCAGTCCTGAAAGATGTCTTGCCTGTGTCCAGCTTGCCTAATTGAGCCTGAACCTCCTCAGGGGCAGGGAGTGTTTCTCTATATGTTTTCTGAATTACTGCATGCATAGTAAGAGCCATATAAATATAGCACTACTTGTTACCACAGTGTTGCATATTCAACATCTATATCAACTACTGGGGCAAGATAATCACAGACTACAGTACTTCAACAATTACGTACAGTTGCATATTGTTCCTCCCACTAAACAGGCATCGCAAAAAAGATTTAAAAAACAAACCTTATTTTAGAAATAGGGAACCTCTGTAACTCTTCTGTGCAATACTTGAGTAGCATATTGTCACAAAGAGCATTTGTTTGTGAACTAAAGAGCTTGATCCAAAGCCCAATGGAGGCTCTTCCAGTGCATTCAACGAGCTTTGGATTAAGTCCTTCCTGAAGAACAGATGCAGGGTTTTATTCACTACCACTAGAACAATAAAAATGACAAGACAAAGAATAAAGTTGTCTGCAGAGAATAAAGCAGTGTTGTCCTGCAGCAGCTTAAATATATTAGGCTCTATAGTTAAAAGAAAGTCCTGTAGAGTTAGTAAAATTGTTTGTGTAGCCCATTCACAAAATATACCGTGCAGAAATGTTTAATAATCTGCACATAAACACCCACAGTTTATTTCACTGAGTATCCAACTTCTCAGTATTTGCAAGGGCTGAGTTATAAATGTAAAAACAAATTCCAGTTGTGCAAACAAAGATAACACAGAAAGAGTGTCTTGCCATTAATCATCAAAACTGCAATGGAAGAGAGAGCTGGAAATTATTTTATGCCATGGCTTTTAGATGGATCCAAAGTGTTTACTGAGACCTCGACAAGAGACAGGCTTTCTTTTGGTAAATTTATCTCATTCAACATAATGATTTCTTATCTGGCCAGTAGATGTTATCAAAATGTAAGCAATAATGAGTGTTGAGGAGCAGAGCCATTTGCCCCTGCAGGGAAAACTGAGGCCAGAGTCACCCCAGAGAAAAAGAGTCCAACAAGGGACATGATAAGCAACTGTGGGAGATAAAAGAGACTAGGCTGAAGTAAAAGTGGCAGCAAATGAGAAGAACAATTACTAGAAACTAAGCTGGGTGGGATCCTGAGACTTGCAGCAGAGACAAAATATGAAGGGAATCTGATCAGAGGCTTTCAAGAGGTCTGGGTAGATCTCGTAAAGAGATCTAGTGGGGGAGAGAGAGTGAAAGCAGCAGACAAAACAGGTTGTTTTCTTAAACACCTGTGTGGATTTATGTAGAAAGTAGAATTGGCAAGGGAGCCTGGATTAGAAGAGGTTGCAGTCATAGTAAAAAAGACCCTCGTGATGAATATGTGGAGACTCAGGTGGATTTTGAAAGAGCTGAGGAACTGGTGTGGTCTGGTGCAAGAAAGTGTGATGAGCAGAAAAGGACATTACACAAAACTTTTTATACCATGAAAGAAAGAAGGGAATCAAATGCTGACAAACAATATTACACAAAACTATCTCTGCAACTATTAAAAATAATACCATTTAAATTTTACCTGCTTGCATTTAAATGTTCCTAACTTTTTCAGCTCACAAGTAGAAGCCTCAGAAACAAGTAAGTATTCTAAAATCCCGTACATTTAATTACCAGGCAAAGCCAACATAGTGCTTACTCCAGTTCCAAACATTAACTAATGCAGAATGGCACATTTTGTCATGCCGTCTTTTCCTGGAGGGTTGCCACAGGTGTGTTCTGACAATTACAGAGAAGAGAAATCCTTCTTGTCTTTGCTTTTACTCCGACATGGGGAGCCCTATCAGCCTGTAAGGACCGAAATCCCTACTGCATAGAAGAAGAACAGTAAGACCCTCTTGCCATACTCCTAACATTTCCACCTTTATGTTGCTACAGCCTGAATGAGCATGCCTGCGAATTCTTGCTATTTTTAATGTGAGTTTTGCACATTGAAGTACAAAATCTTCAGCAGCTGAGTTGCCATTTCCAGACATTTTACTGAGCCCTCCCTGTATTCAAGGCTGGATACTTGTTCATTCCAGCGCTATTGCAATGGTGCTAAATGCCTCCAACCGGGATGTGTCCTTTGCTGCAGGGTGGATGGCAAATGATTGAGAAAACCAAGCCTACCTGAAGGTTCTCAGAAAGTTACAGATAAGTGGATAATATTCAAAGAAGAAATTCTTTGTCTCATGACAAAGAATGTTTTTGTCCCATTAAACAACAATACCACAGTTTCCTAAAGTTGTGTCCCTGTCTTGAATTAGAAAGGGAACAGACCCAATGACTAAACCCATGGCCAACCTGAAGGACTGGCTGTCCCTGCAGTAAGCTGAGATCTTCGCTTCACTGCATTTTCCAATCATCAAAACTGAAATCATGCAAAATGAAACTGTAATGAGATGATAAGACAAGCTGATTGTAAGCCTGCTAATTAAAAATACACAGTATTCTGTATGGAAATCCAGCTCTGCACTGTGAAACTGCTGTGCATTTTAATGTCTAACTCACATAACTGTGGGAGCAGGCCATCTTACTTGTATTTGGATATGAAGGCAGGTGGGCATGTTTTACACAGGCACCACGGCTTGATGGTCTTGTTACTTTGCTTTGACAGTTCCCATGCAGAGCCACAGAAATAAAATTACAATGCCAGAGGTCAAACATAATGGCTCTGATCGTTTTAATGATCCTCTGGCTTCCCTGACCAACATCGCCTGCCTTGGTCATGTTATGAAGACGCACTTGAGAGCAATTAGCAGAGACCATAATTGGAAATGAACTCTTAGCTGTGTGCTGTGACACGCGGTTCAATAACTCCAATGGATCCTCCTCTCCATTATCCAGCCCAGCTCCACTGACTTCGGCACGAGGTGAGCTGTGGCCAGGATTAAGGATGGAGAGCACAGCCTGGGAAAACCAGTGATGACAGCTGGCATGAGCCAACTGGGGAAAGCATCAGCTGCAGAAAATAAACTATTTTACTCTGTGAAGCTGGTTTGTTCTTTGCCTCGGATTTTTACTGTGTAAATGTGTCTGAATTTCAGCAGCACCCCTCCATTGCTGGCGTGTCAGCAAGGTACATCCTGAACTGCCTGAAGGGTCAGGGAGGAGGGGAGATGAGGCCATGCAGCCTTAAACTTTGAAAGATGACCAGAGATTTTTGCTGCCTGGGTTCACACGCTTCAGATACATACACTGTGCAGAAAGACCATCTCCCTTTTAAACTGCTCCAGAGTGCTGAAAATACCAAAGCCCCTGTCATTTTCAGTTGTCTGTAAAGTTTTTGGCCACAGTGCATTTATGGCAGCAGGGCGAGGGGGAGGATGAGGGGAAGGGGTTGTATTCTGGATCTGTTTGGATTTTTTTTGGTTTTTAAGCAGCTGTCCAGTGAAATTAATTAAACTTTCCAGAGTTTCCTGGACTCACTTAGGTTCTTTGATGATACAAGCTTTCACAAAACCAATGAAAGAGCAAATTGAAGTTCTATATTTCTGACAAAACATTCCAGCAAAATAGCAGCACCCTTTTCACTGGAAGATCCTTTTATGTGGAAATTAGGAGTTGTTCACCAAGATAATCTCCCAGCCTCCTGTACAGCAGTGCTGCAGAGAAGCCAAATGGTGTATATGTACGTCTTCTTCCTTGTTAGCAGTCAGCAGTAATGATGGTGGAAAAATAAAGAAAATCAGCTGCAGTTTATGCTACTCCCACACACATACACATTCTCCTTTTTAAGCAAAAGCTGCAAGAAAGACTTGGTAATAGAGTACACGGTATGCTGAACCTGCACTCCAAAGACAGCTGCAGGCATAACAGGATGTGTTTTAAAAGCAACAATGAAGAGGCAGCATTTTGCTATTTAGAAAAGAAGGAAGAAACATAAAAAAATCCAAAATCATTCATAAGCTTTGGTTTGTTCAACAATAGGTCTAGCTTGGCAAGTTTTGAGCACATTACATGGAGTGGCTCTTTGGGAGGACCATATTTTTCCTTTCTTGTAAGGGAGAGTATTACTTTGCTTTGTGACTAGGATCAAGTGTAACATTTCTTTACTGATCCATATCCTGTCATCACTGGTCATGAATGTCATTACCTATTAGATATAAGAGTTTTCTATGCTGTATTGAAACCTATGCAGTTACCATTGACCTGAAACATAAAGTCAAGAGCACAGCCTGGACCTAGGCATAGCTTGTTGCTTCTTGTTAATAGTTTGTTAAAGTTGAAGGGAACTTCATGATGGCCCAGGTCTCCACTTGGAGTAAGCAGGCTGTTGAAAATAACAGAGATGTGGGGATTTCTATTTCCTGATTTCTGTTAATTGAGAATCTACTTTCTCTTGGTATCATCAAAAAATATTGCAACTAGGTCTGCATAGATTCTTTTCAAAATTAATCTAAAATTGATGGTTTTCTTATATGAAAATAATGTTGCCCGTTTGACTGCTTAGCAATAGAAAGGACAATTGTTTTGTGTTTGCCTCTCAGCGAATGCAAGCTCAGAAGAGCCTATATCCAGCTGCTCCATATGGTCTTTGCCTCAAACACCAGGCTTCTCCCTTCCACAAATTATTAGCAAGTTATTAAAGAAAATTTCAGTGCTTCATCATTTGCTATGACTGAGTTAATTTCCTTCCTTGCTGGTAAGGCTACCTTCATGGACTTTATTTACTTTCCCGTGCTAGCATTTTGCTGATTTTGCTCACACTGCGTCAGTGGCAGTACTGAGTCAGCCTCCCTCTTACAAAGTTCTGCCGTTAAACCTCCTCCTTCAGCTAGGGGTCATTATTAGAAAAACGAGACCCCCTTTTTAAAACCAGGGAGAAAACAATGCTAAGTCAGATTTTGTTCCGCATGGTATTACACTCCCAAGAATTCAAAGTACTGTGTTATTAAAACAAATTGCATTCCACAGTCATTAAACCTTTTTTCCCCCTTTTCCTTAAGTATGACCTTAACTTAAGCCAGAGAAAGTTAGGGACTGATTGAACTCTAGCTCAGAGCTTTCCCAGTGGTCCTGCTTGCGATATACGTGCTGCCACAAAGCGATAGTACACTGAGCAGAGCACTGATAGCAACCAGTGCAAAATGTCTGGGAATGCCTGTGCAAGTCCATACTCCAGCTGCAATCAGAATTATTTAAATATCTAATTTAACCATAACATGGAAGTTTCATTTTGACTGCTTTGTGTTATCAATTTGAACCTTACTTTTATTGTTTGTGTTGTAAATTACTTGCCTAAAGAAAGGTGGATTCTCACTGACTGATACCCCTGAGGACATGTTGATTTGCTGCTTTATATAGATTTAACCTTAAATGTGGTCGTTGGTTTTGATAGCCAAGAGTACAAAATTCTGTTCTATATTGCCCATTCTAAATTGTTAACCATGTTTAGTCAGATTCATATTTGTTCTTTATTAGCAGATCTGTTTTGTTTTGTTTTTTTTTTAAACATCAGATTGGTCCAGCCCCTTTTGGATTATATTTGCATTTAAATAAAAACTGTGGGAAACCTGGATTTTGAGAAAATTATTAATGCTTTTTTAAATGGTAATTGAAACTGATAAATATAAGAAAAATCTAATAAAAGGTTTTCAAAGCATGTTTTGCATTTACATTTTCCTCATTTAAAAAAAAAGTTTTTGCAGGTGCTAACTTTAGGTGATTATTCACTGTGGCCTTTAAGATCTTAAAGCTAGCTGATCTGAGCTTCTCACACCAGTTTTTAATCATGGACTAGAAGAAGATATGAACTTGCTGTATTTTTATCTTTAAATGATTCTCTAAATGAAAGACTTAGTTATTGGGCTAAATTTAACTGCAATTTAAGAAAAAATTCCTCTGCTATTGTAGCAGAAGTCTGAAATCTGCTTCATCAGTTTAATCTGAACTAGTTTAACAGCCTTGATTACTATTTTAATTTAATTTAAAGAAATTTAAAAGACTAAAGTGAATTTAGGCATTAATATGGACTACGTATATCCAAGTTTGCATCTTTATTTAAAAATCCCATTTACGATAAAAAAAATTGCTGGAGAGGCCTTTAGTTTTTAACATGGTTGTTTTTGTCTTTAGATACACATGCTTCACACTCAGCAGTGTCAGCAGCCGTGAAGGTGAAAGTCTTGGGCTGGCAGGAATTCACTTACCCATCCCCTCCCTTTCCACTCACGACATCTTACTGACAAATTCATTTGCTGCTGTTAGAAACACATGACTGCACATGATCACACGGGGAGTGACAAAGGAAAAGGAATATCCCCATCATGCCTTTTCCAGCAACACAGCATGTTTCCACGCGCCACCCAACCACACCAGGCTATCAGGTGAGGGCAATGCTTCTCAGACGCTTGCCCTCCTTGTGCTGATGAGCAGCTCTCGCGTGGGTTTATGGCAGATGAAAGGAGGCAGGGTAGTGGTAACCGCAGAGGGGCCTGAGAAGAAGAGAAGGGGCAACAGAGGACGTGTAGGGGATTAACTGATGGTGAGGAAGGATCAAGCATTGGTCTGATACCACCTTGCAGTGAGCTGTCAGGATTATTTAACATGACCTCCCAAGAGATGCACTTTTCTTGAAAGTCCTCCTAATCCCAACCATTGCACCAGGCTTTCAAGTATTTAGGAGGAGACCCTGCGGTAGTCAAGTGAATGCAGTTTACATCAACGGGGTCTGCTCTGCAAACTACTCCCACCACAACAACCTCTTGGCAGCTAAAGATGTAGCCCAACCCAGCAAGCGCGGGATGCCATGAAGCATTATGTTTGAGCGCAGCACGCATCCCACAGGGATGCGGTGGGAGAAGACTTACCCATGCACCCTCCTCAGCTTCCGGACTTTCACAGGAGCACGGTCCCAGCGGGTCCCTCGGCATTATATCCGATCCTCCTGCTCCTACAAAACCAAAGACATTTTATTGCCCATGGGAGAATATGCATGGCTGAGAGGTTGCTTTGCTTTGCTCTGATCCATTTCTACCAGTCCCGCTCTGTCACCAACCTGGTATCTCGTCAGCATTGTTAAAGAAAGCAGAAAGGGTAAAAAAAAAAACTGACTGAAAAATATCTTTGCCAGCAGGAGACAGCTCTGCGTGTCGTGAAGAGGCAGCCACCACTGGAAGAAAACACTGGGTGCTTGGTGGGTTGACACAGCACGCCATGGCTCAGGAAGGACATACTCAATTACAGCTCCTGCAGCATCCGCCCTTGTCCCTAGGGTGTTGCCCAGTCCAGGGGCTGGGGCTGCCCTGGTCCCTGATGGGGTGGTGGGATGACTCTGGCTGCCAGGTCCAGCCTTACCACCCCTAGGGAGCCCCCTGGACACTGTTTGCTCTGTGCTCGCCTGTGTTGCTGTGCTGAAGGTGTGCCTGTTCCCTGGGATGAGCTCGTCCCATCTTGGGGAGAAGTTAGAGGACTTTTCAGCACTTCTGTGCATCCCAAGGGAAGGGTAACTAAGAGCATCTAGGACCCTAACTAAGAGCAATCTTGCTTAAGCATAGCTAGCCACAGACAGCTGTTTGATTGCTTTTGGAATTTCCATAGCAATGGCAATAATTACAATAAATAATGGTCGATTAGAGTCAGATTAAATTGGTGAATATTTTCAAAACTGTGAAATTAAATTGCAGGGGTTACATGATCTCCTGTATACAGGATAAAGATGTATAAGCATTTATGTATCATCTCCAGTAGCACTGTTGAATGTACACATTCACACTGAGAATACGTTGAATAATGTCCCTTATGCTACCACAGCACTGTGTGCGCCTACTAAATTTGAAATATAGCTCATGTCATAATACAACTTGAAATGGCTCTGCAGTCTTTGGTCAATACAAGGACAGTTATTCATGGCCTCTGCTGCTACTTCACTCCATAATCTTGAGAGTGTGTCTTCAAACCACTACTGTTTGTGTATACTCCACAGTTGTGTCATGATTACTTACGCAAAAGGATCTGCACATCAGAGATGCCCTTTGCTTAATTGTTGCTCCCGCGGACAGTGGCACATGCTAACAGTGCTAGCTAGAGCTCTAGTCTGCCTATAGATACATGGAGGCCCTGCCTACACACCTGTATCTTTCTTTCTGACAATATTAGTCGGTAGGTTTTGCTGCTTTTTGGCAGCCTCAGATAGACATCTTTTGCTCTGGGCGGAAAAGTATTAAGAAGTGTCAGTGCAACTTCTGTGCCAAAATCCTGTAGGTGCTTTTAACTTTTTCCATCACAGGTTCTGTGGAGCTGACCCCTCCTTTTCCCACATGCTGAGCTATGGTGTCCATGTAGTCCACGGAGCCAAGAGGTAGCCCCCAGCAAGGTTTAAATACTGCATTAAAACCAGTGGAAGTGCATAATAATGAAATTGGGAACTTTTTTCTTGTTGTGCTCTCAGCTCTCTGGAGAAGTCCACAAAGCCAGAAGTCTAATCCTGTGACTTCACCACAGGATTTATCCCTCCTTTGCATTCATCTCTGCTGGGGTTCCCCTCAAGCATTGCTGCTTTGGAAGTGGTGCTGCAGAAAGGCATCTAGTTTATTCTGTCCTGATTTCTTTTTTCTGTTGTATTTTTTTTTTTTCTTTCTTTCCACCTCACTTGGATAGCTTTATTCATGCTAATCACAGGCCAAAAGCACCTTTCTTGTTCTATGTCTGTAGAGCATTTTAGCATAGTGGACCTCTGATTGGCTACTGATGCTTATATGCTCTCCTGCTATTCAAATACAGATGTAAAATAGAGCTGTGTGCCTTTTTTTGCCATTTCACTAAAGCACCACTTCATACTCACACCCTCGTGCATCTTTTTCTGCAGTATATTTGGAACTGTGACACCTTCAGCGCGTTGTCCTTGTATGGATGCCTCTGTTTGCATTAGCAAGTAGCTGTGCAGCAGGAGTGGATCAGAGGGTGGGAGCTGTCGTCAGTGCTGACACCTCTAGATCTATATTGTAAGTATTTCCAGGATTTAATGTCAGACTAGATTTAGTCTGATTCTGGGACTGAATGTTACCACAGTGTCAGAAGGAGTAATACTGGATTTGAGTATTTGTGTTTCCACTAGGGTTTGAAAAGTATTTCCTGTGACCCTGCAGAAGAGTTTCGAGTTTGGTTTCCTCCAAAAGGACTCTTGCCTGCAGCTCAACATTCTCATCACATAGTGTGAATCCCTCCACATCTGAATCAGTTGCAAGTGTGGTTGAGGAAAGAGAGATGAGTTTGCCAAAAAACATACTACAGTTCTCTGCCTACATGCTGATGTGTATGCAACCTATGCTCACCAAGAAAGGGCAGTCTGGTGACCAGGGTGCTAAATGGAAATATGGGTTGCCCAATTTCACACCTGTGCCACAGCTAGCATTCTGCATAGCCCTTGGTAGGCACTGGTATTGACTCAAATTGTCCATTTGTAAGTAATATTCCCCATTGATGTGACACCACATGAAAGATTAAGAAGAGAACATTACAGCGGTAATAAATGTACTTAACTAGAAAAAAAGTCATGAAATTCCAAGGCCTAGAAATTAACACACATAAGAAAAGGATAGATTTTCCCCAAATCTTGCAAACTTATAAATACCATAAGCCTGAGTCGACTTCATCTCCACACTCTGTATTTGGTGACAGGTTGTATCTGCCACAGCATGGACATGGCAACTTTATAATCACCTTTGGATTGAAAAAAAAATCCCAAACGTGTTCACATCCATGGACATGCTGTAAAGGCTGCTACCAGTTCATGCTGCCATTAGCACAGCTGAAGTTTTACATCTATCGTCATCTGTACAGCAGTGATGAAGTAACTCAACCAGAACAGCTGCAGGGCAGCTCCATCAGCACTATAGGGGCTCAGTGGCTTTTCATCCATCTCTGTGCATGGTAGCTCCACTTCTGTGTAGCACTGTGCTGACTTATTTGTTTCCTTTTATTTGCTGTTGATTTCAACTGTGAATAGGGTTTGATGGATGACAGGAGTTTAACAATAAAGAGGATCAGACAATACAACAGGAATGAAGCTGAGCTAACAGTCTCTTTCCTTAAGAGGTGTATCCATGCAGACTTGGGAGAGAAATCAAGGTGCAGATAATAAGAAGGAATTTGGGCTCTCAGCTCACCAGCATCAGCCAGGAGAGAAAGGAACAGATGTTGTCAAGAGAGGAAGGGTGAAATTTAAGTGTAAGAGGCAGATGCCCAGTTCCTGGTCATGCAGTTGGCAGTGAAAGTGCAGAATATGGATGAAAAATAGAGGTACTGATGAGAGATCTGGAAAACTGCTGTGCACACCCACTCATTGCTCTTAACAAACAAGGGGAGACTTTAGCAGTTTGTTCCTGAATCACAGTTCTTTGTGGTCAACACTGTGACCATGGGGGAAGCACCTCTGCGTTGGGTAGCAGTGACCTGGGGCAGTAGACTCATCTCAAGGGTGCTTGCTCCATCCTTCTCAGTGTGTCACTCCCTTTAGGTTTCTGGTCTATGTCTATAGGTCCTGGACAATGAAAGGAAACTTTAAGGTGCAATTCAGCTACCAAAGTATGTGAACTTTCTACAGGGGCCCACAACTCTCTTAGAAAACCCTTCAGAAATGCAAAAATTACCCAGCAACCACTGACTTAGCATCTTAATTTTGCTATTTGTTTAGCAACAGAGTGCTCTATGTTTTCAGCATATAGACTCCATTGCTATGTTGCTAAGCTGGCAGGAAACAACTCTGAGCCCTGTACCGTGCAACCATTAACACTAGGGTAGGCTGTGTCCATCTGAAACCTGGCAGCCTATATCCTCTTGCAAAAGAAACTGGTGCAGTAAAGGGACAGGCTGTAGCATAAGGGGAGCTGAATCAGGGAACACCTTCAGGGTGAAGATTTGTATCCTCAGAGCAAAAGGTAGATAAAGCACTTATGAGTATTCACCAAGAAAACTCCTGCAGTGATGAAATCATACTAAATCAAGCCTTCTTCATTTTTCACATGACAGTCATTTATACCTGCTATGAAAGCTTAGGGCATCGTTCACTTGCACGGCAGCTGGAGCAGTTTAAGATTTATTATCCTCTTCCACTGAGACAGGTTGTTTGTGGGAGCACTTTTAGTCCTCTTCAGAGCCAAGGCGGGTTGCACACATGTACCAAAACAACATGTTACTGCTCCTAGTTTGGCCCTGTCTGCCTGCTGGAGGGCACTGCCATCTCAGATCTACCAGCCGGTCTGTTGCTCACCACAGCGTGTCCTGCCCTGTTCAGATTGGAAGGAACAGGCCAGCTCCAACCACATAAATCCTGGATCATCACTAAACTGGTCCATTTGGTCTTGAAGGAGGCAATTTATGAGAGCAACTATTTTCACTTGTCTTGAACCACAGGGATTCCTGCTGTTTCTCAGAGAGTCTGCTTTCTTTCAGCTATGTATGACTTGTCATTAAAAACGAAAGCCAAACTATGTCCTTGTGTTGCTATCTTGGCAGTGTCCAGCTAAGCCAGCAGGCAGATGCCATGTTAAACTACAGAGTAGAGTTTGTCACCAATTATGTGAATAATAAAAGGTCATTCAGAAAAAAAAAAATCCTCAAAGAAGGAGAGGGAGAGGAAAAAAGAGATACAGTCTAGAAAAAAAGACCTTTCAGCAAGACTACTGATGTTTATTTATTGAACCACTACATGGCTTCATGGTTTCATGGAGTTCAGATTAGGAGAGGTCACATATGAGCACGAAGAAACTGGATAAATTAAGTGGTGAAGAAACCCACTGATTTACCTGTTTTTCGCATTGTTTTTCTTTAATATACACTATGTTTGGACTTTGCATTCTTGGTATATTTTGATACAATACTACAGAAACTTTGTTAGCATTTTACCAATGCTTTGCAGGCTCGCTTCTAAGAGTTAAGAAAATATTTTAGTCTCAGTTGCCATAGAATCTTCATTCTTAGAAAAACTATTATGGAAAGTGCTGTAGGTGCCACTTCTCTTGTGATCTGAGTGTCTCTGATAGCAATTGTCTTAAGAGTGCTAGGTCATTTAATCTGTTTTTCTACATCTGATAGTGGTGTTATTCACTGGGGTGGATGCACAGGTTATAGAGCTAATGGCATAATTCTCTTTGCTGATTTGCTTTTCTCTTCCAAATGATTTTTTTTTTTTCCCCAGCTTTCACACTGTGAAATTTTGGACTTATTTTTTGGACTCATTTATTTTGGACTTACAAATGCAAATAAGGCAGAAATCTCCCTACTAGTGTTACTTATGCCCCATTAAAAAGGAGCCCTGGCTGGGGTCGTTCCTCAGTGGGTGTTGGTTGGGTTGTAACCATGCCAGGGGCACTGTGCTGCATCTGGACTAAAACAGGTGTTGAAGGCTCAGTCCAAAATTCAGATGCACATTTTAGTTGCAGATGTAGTCTGGCACCATTTTGGGAAACACCTAAACATACTTGCATTGGTGGATGCAGGTGGAGTAGTTAAAGGCATTGTAGATCTCCATCACTGAGATGCATTAGGTCTCTTCAGTGCAGTCAGGCTTTCAGGAGTGATTTGAATTAGCCCAGGCTAGCAATACTCTGACATGGTTTTTGCATGTTTCAGTTGTGTGGGAAGTGCTTGGTCTTGTTCAATATATTTATCAATGACCTGGATGAGGGGACAGAGTGTATCCTCAGCAAGTT
>VYXH01009637.1:165738-187312 GCA_013397275.1 Burhinus bistriatus | reverse complement strand
CCCCTTTTTTTTTTTCAAATGTATAACAACACATCTACATGCTATGTGAACCACCATGTTTAACACTACCAGTTCAGAAACCTCTAAGGAGCAAGGACAAGGGATCTGTATACTGTTATAAGTTATGATTTGCTAAACAGCTTAGTAATTTTGCATGTCTAATATATGACTGCAAAGAGATTGAATGCTCAGGAATTTAAACATTCACAGTCTGAATTTCAGGCCACCTTAAAAGAATCTCACATAGTATCCAGAAGCAGAGGCAGTCAAAATAGTCATAACTTTCAGGAATTTTAGCCTCTAGCAATGTTTGTTGCAGAGAAAGAATCAGCAGAATGGGTTCACTTTCACTTTGAACACCCTATTTAATAAGGAATTAGGTTAGCAAAGACAGATGGCAAGAGCAGACAAGACAGTTTGAGACCCAAAGCCTAATTCAGCTTTGACATGGCTAAGCTGAATGACCCTTGAAGTGAATGACATATTCAGATATTTATATCAGGGCTGAATTTGCTTCCCTGTGTTTATCAGAAAGAGGTGAAAAGCTGAGTTCAGATAGAATTTTTTTGGTTTGTTTGGAAAACAAGGATGGTCATACAAAATTTGCAGTGTTATCCTAAAGCCTACACTTTAAAACCTCATAGACTTTACGAGTAGAGATGTTTCCTGCATAATGCAAATACAGTTGAGAGACAGTGCCTGGCCCAAGGCTTTGTATATACATAATGGAAATAAACAGATGGATACATAAGCAGAGGCTTGTCCAGTGCAGCCTAAGTGGAATGGAACTATGAATCCTTGTTCCCTGAATCTGAGCTAGGTCTCTAATTTTTGGGTTTCTAGAAGAGTCACTGCTAGGTGCCCAACTCTTCTTGGAATTACAATGGGAAGTACATTCATTCTGTAAATAAACTTTTCAGAATGAGCATTGGAAGCTTAGCATTTCACCATTTCTGGTTTTCTGTTCTGTCTTGGTGCCTTCAGCTATGGAGGATTTGAGAATCAATGCAGGGAGACTAAAGGGGTACCAGTCTTCACGTGGGGGGCTGCTCACCTTTTCCTTTTTAATGGATCAGTGTTTGCCAAACCACCCCTGGTTTGTAATTTGTTATTTTATTTTGGCTATAAAATGAAAAGGTAGATCTTGTCCTGGTAAAATTCGATATTACTTTCCATTTGCTGCTGTGTAATGACACTTCTGGCTGCTGTGGTTTAAGGCATATTGATTGCCCTGCCTGCCTCTGTCAGGTGCTCCTGCTGAAAATCAGTGACTTGGGTAATCCTCACTAGGAAACTATGCATTAGTTGAGACTGAGTTACCAGAACGTTGCAGAAAATCAAAAAAAGAAAAGAAAAAGGGAAAGGAAGACACAGCATTTGTGTTCTTAGTTTTTTTCTGCCCTCCAAAAACATTGTCAAAATGCTGCTTGTACAAGGAACCAGTAAAAGATAGTGTCTCTAATGGGAACAGTCATGGTTGTTCTGTGTGATGCCATGGCATTTCTCTCCCATCGTGTATCAGTGCACTAGCACAAAGTCAGCCAAAAAGCAATGGCAGGTAATCTTTCCTTGGCTCTATGTAAGCACACTCTGCAAAACAGCCTGGTCTATAAAATACAGAGAACTTGTCTCCATACCTAACAGCTCCCAAAGCCAATGATGCACACTTACAGAGAGGCAGATGCTTTCCTCGTGATGATTGCTAGGTCATTGCTACCAGAGTGTTAGCTGATGGAAGGTAATTGTACAGAAGGGAGGTTTTGGGTCTGTAACAGTTCCCACGCTGGGCACAGAAGCACTGTATGGCTGTATTTTTAATGGGGCTTCTGGCCACTGGGAAGCAGTTACCTGCCTGGTAGCTTTTCTGTTCGTGACTTGTCCTCCGTGCAGATGAAACGTGCATGCATGGTAACAGTGAAGAGCTACCAGAAAATGTTTGTTTCTGAGGAACTGGTTGGGCTCCCACATCATAGGCAGCCACTTAATTTCCTTCTGACTCAGTTCCTCATTTTTCATATAACAATGATAGCACTTCTGTGCCTTAACAGAATGCTGTGAAATTTCACTATATGGAAGACTGTGAAGTGCTCAGATACGGCAGTGTCCGGGGCTAGGTGAAAATGTTATTAGCATGCTATACCCATGCTCTGGGTTGAGGACCTTAAAACTGGCAACATCACAAGAATGACTTTTATGTGGTGTAGCTGCATGATCTGTTAGTTTTTGTCAGAAATACACCAAACCCAGCCTCAGTCAGAGACAGAATTTCAAGCATCAATCCTAGCAGGACTCAGAGAGGATGTCCTAGTATGCCTGTCTCTGGAGACAGGTATCTGCTGTCCTTAGATACTGTGCTGCCATTCTTTGGGTCTTTCAGGGAGCAGAAATGGAACTCTTTTATTGCTTTCTTAGGAGTTTTCTACCAGCAAACTATATTGTAGGACCCCGGGAATTTAATGCAGTTTATCTTCCTTCTGATCCTAAGAAAAACTTTGGAACATGAATTATTTTAATGCAAATATTCAGGAGTGACTTGAAGTGCACTTTAAAGTACCGTGACTCCTATTCTTCAGAATGGTCATAAAGCACTAGCTCTATGGTGAGAAGCCACCTACCTTACAATTAAATAATAACTTTGCCTTATCTTAAAATACACATTAAATTTTAAAATATAGCTTACAGCATCTTTAAAGACCACTTCCATTCAGTCTTCACTTACTGCCTGGAAATAATGAGGATTATTCCACAAATACTTAGGTTGTTCGGTACTTTAGTAGAAACAAGTGTACCAAGTCAGTTGCACAAGGCACACATGCTATAATGCAAGATGCTATCACTTCACTATTAGCCCTATTAAGCTGTCATTAAACTAGTTACAACTCTTGAGGGAGGTCTAACTTTACACTATGTCAGCTGCCAAGCTAAGGCTCATATGTGTAACCACCTTGGGTTTATTAATTTACCTGAAAACAAAAATGATAGTCTCCTGGAACCACATATTATTTCTAATAAAAACAATTACACTGCCCTCTGTCTTACTGATACCTTCATTCACAATACTGTACAAATGACAAATTTGATTCAAATTCAAATGAAAAAGAGGAACTCTAAAAGAAGAAGAACTTGTACTAAACCACACAGCTTTGCTGGTAATAAGAACTAATCCAATTGTCATCCTAATTTGTCTTTGGACAATTTGTACTTTCAGCGGCTTTGGAATTTGAACTTGCTGTTCTCAAAGCTGGACATGTACAGACGTCACTGAAAAATTGTGAAGGTGGGTCAATGAGTCACATAGTCAAAAGTCTGTATAGGCAGAGTTTTAAGCAGTAAACAAATGCCAAGTAAAGTTTTCTGCATGCCTTCAGTAGGCTGTCCCTCATGGCTGTGCTGGAAGTTCTTTTTTTTATATATTTTTCATAAATATTTGATGTCCAGACTGAACTCTTATATCTCTTTACTAGCGGAAAGGGATACGCTACAGTGGCTGTATTCATAGAATTATAAATGTTTTTTTTACATTGGGAAGCTTTACAGGATATTCAGGACTTTATGGCAGTAGAATAGACTTTTCTTTTAAACTTAACCTCCCTCCGTGGAAAGCAGGTATTTGTAATACTAGTGGATTGATTTAAATTTATGGCTTATGTAAAGTAGTACATCCTTCCATGTAAATTTTTTAGGATCCAGGCCTGCAAAGATTTACACACACAGATTCATTGTGTATCCTGGTCCTAAGAAATCAGAAACAAGACTCCCATTGATTACAGTGGAGCCAGGACTCCAGCTGCTGCTTCCAGAGAGAGTAGTAGTGTACAGCTGAAAGTTTACCAGATTTTGTAAAAGGTAGGGTCTGAGGCCAGCTTTTTGACATGAAACATCAGAACTTTTCCACCTTTGCCCTGTTCTTGCCACATTCTAGGATACTTGTGATATATTGCCAACACAAAAAAAAGTGACTCCTGTCTCAGTGGTCTTGCGATTCGATAAATTTGAAAAACCCAAATGCAAATACTGAGAAAAGGATATGCTGTTTAGAATTAATACCAAATACTTTTTTCATAAACTCAAGCCTATATTTCTTGGGTCAGGAGAGAGGGAAGCTGTCTGCACATCCATGAACACACACACACACACACACACACTCTCACACCAAGTCAGAATTTCTGCAAGTATGAAAATATTCATGACTATGAGGTCTGTGGTCAAACTCAGTGCAGTGCTGAGTCCAGCATAAAACCGATGCAATCTTTGAGACTGAGTGAAGCCTTCAAGACAAAACTGACAAGAACTGATCCTGCCAAAACAATGATTTTCCACAGAAACTTTATTTTTAAACATAAGCAGAGAATGGAAAGGAAGTTCACATCTGGAGACCTGAATTCTATAATTTTTATTCTGGCTGAAACTGACCCTTTAACTTTAGGTCTGGGAATTTGTCTACATCAGGTTTCGATGTTCTGTGTTTGAAGTTAACGGTATGGTGGCACTTCATCTTTGTCTACAGGTCTGGCTAATAGTAGATATGATGTGGACATAATGCTCTGTACAGCACAATCCTGCACAAAAGACACGGATGGGTCCACACCAAACCACAGGTGCTGGCTCACCCATTTTCTGGGCAAGCCTGGACCTAGGTCCAGCTCTAAATCATATGGCTGTCTCTCACCCTTGTGCAAAATCGATGCTTTGCCGAGCCCTGAAGCTTGGGGTTGGCTTGGCTCCTGATCTTTTTGGCGTATGCTCCTCTCTGCTCTGAATTACAGGGACAACAGACTTGTGTTTGGCCTGTGGTAGTTCTGACCTAAGGAAGGCTTGCAATAGGCTGCGGTACAAAACAAAAAGTGATCGAAAGCAAGCTTTCCAGTGTGTTTCCCAAGTTTACTTTTGCCTGTTGACTTTTTGTTTATTGCAGACTAGATGATGTGTTGATTGCTCCCAGAAAAAAAAGACCCCGATTTGTAAACGGCCTGAAGTCTCCCTGATGGACCTGACAAGCAGGCTGGAGCCCAGACCCCATGTTAAGCGTTAGTGCTGTGAAGAATTAGTTTTTTTCCACCTGCCATTTATCATGCTGCCTGATGCTTCCCTATCTCCTGCAGAGGGGAGAAAAGCTACCAATATGACTGCCTCTTTTCTCCTTGCATGGGACTCCTTTCCACCAGTAAGTCTGGTTTCTCCTCAGCTGACTTGCCTTCAACTCAGATGGGTCTGGGGATATCTGCCATGCCTTGCCCAAGTAGGCACTTGTCTGTCTTTGGTGACTCCCACTGCAAGAGCCAGAGCATGCTGAACTACAAAAACTCACACGTCTGACAGCCTGCTGGGGAGTACTGATGCCACTTTGCTTCAATAGAGAGGGAATCCAGTTCCCTGACAGTGCCAGGGGCAATTTTCTAGTCTATCCTTTTCATATGACTAATCAACACGTGGGCCTTGATTTATCTCGCAGTAGTATTGACATTTACACAGCACTGTGTATTTATACAGAGAGTGGCAGCTTACCTCTACTAAAACACATAGATTTTGTTCAAGAGAGGATTTTTCCTTAAGGACAAAATTAATTGAACAGAGCTAGCAACTCTGTCTTGGTAACTCTGTTATATTCAGTGTTAACTACTCATATTGAAACAGATAGAAGCCACCAGAACCGCTTTAAAACCTACTGGAAATATTCCCTATAAACACTAATTAATGCTCACATTGCCATCATAAGATGCACAGTGTCTCCACCCGAAAAAAGAGGCAGCAGATGTGTTGAGGGAGAGAGCTCAGGTGACTTGTGTAAGGGATGCAGAGACCAGTGCCTCTGAGCAGTGACCAGATCTGCTTTTAGGCTGTGCTCTTCTCCCTGGAGAATGTCTCTCTGATTGCTTCTTACATCTGAGACCTCTCTGGAGGGCTAGGGGGTCTGCCAGGCATTTTTTCACTAAGATCTTTTTGGCACAAACATCTTATATTCTTGCCTCAACCTCTACTACCTGATTTGAGTTGTCCTTACTTTATGCAGGGGAAGAGAGAAACAACAGGTTTATTTTGGGATCAGACATTACATCTGGCTTGAAGCCCTTTTTTCTGCATACATCAGTATTGCCTAGGTTTTTCATGATGCACACATGGCACTGGAAGGGTGATTTGTGTACAGGGCAGGATGAGTCCGGTCATAGCACTCACTTCCCGTCACTGGTTTGTTCTTGAGTGGCTTCAGCATCTGTTAAAGAGTGTGGTACTCCTTATATGCATGGCAATGGATGTTAGATCAGAGTCTTCCTTTCTGGCGGTAGGATCAAGCTGGATCAGAGTGCTCTCTGCTTCAGAGGCATCCATGCAGCACAGCAGGGCTCAAAGGAGCGCTCTGCAAATATATATGTGGCCGAAGGGAAAGAGGCAGCATGCTGAAGGGAAAGGAAAATCTTAGAGCTGGCCACAGTCAGCAGAGAAAGGAGCATTGTCCAGTGCTGACAACGTACAGCTGTGGGTCTGTTGCCCATGGCTAGCTCTTTATTATCACACACACTTGACTTGAAATCACAGTGTCAGCCCTCCAGGCTTCAGCTAGCAGTGCTTTGCTGGCTGGAGCTGAGTGAATTTTCCCCTTGAATCTGAACAGCAAGGTTTGTGGAAAAAAATGAGTTCTGAGAGAATGAAATCACATTGAATTTCACTAATAATTTTGGATAGAAAAAGTTGAAGGGAATGTTCTGGTAATGTCAAAACAATATTTTTAATATATTTTAAANTTTGGTGGGGTTTTTTTGGTGTGGTTTTTTTTTTTTTTTTTAAAATGCCTCCAGCTGGCATTGGAACTTCCAATTTTGAAAAAAAACCCAAGTTTGTTTTTAAACAACTGGTCAATTCAGAAACTTTCAGTTTGAGTTCAGCATGGTAGAATCCCCTGCTCTGCTTTTGATTGTTCATTTTCACCAGTGAATCAAAACAATATGTATTTACTCTGCTCTAATGCTGACAGTGTTCTCAGCCTACTTCAGATGGAAGAGCATGCACCAATATTTTTGCCTCCTTCCCTTCCCTGCCCGGTACCATCCTGGCTGCCCGTGCTCTGTAGGGACCATATGTGGTTGGCTTCCAAGTCCACTGGCAGTGGGAGGCCAAGGAAGGTATCTGCAAAATAGAGGTCTTGGAAGAAAAGCTGTTAATTACACAGAAAGCAAAACCTTAACCACTGCAGGTCAAGATGGATCAGTTCATTTGAAGCACTTAACTGCATTCCATCATTACTTTGCTCTCTGCCTGATACTGTTTAATAATTCTGTTCTCCAAAAATGTTGTTTGCTTTATAGGATAGCTCGTCTGGGGGACTCTTCTGCTGTTCCCAGTTGCCTGGTGTTTTGTGAAGAAGTGTTTAATAAAATGGGAAGGTACGAGCAGACCCATGGAAGTAAACGTGGCTACCCATGTTATTAAAATTCAAGCACATGGCTGCTTCTTTTCTGTTAGTGCAAATGCCATTCCTGGGGATTTGAAGACCAGGAGAAGGTTTACATTTTTCTCCAACTTATCTTTTAGAGGTCTATTCTTTGGAAGTATCCATTATTTTTCACTGGACTTTTTTTTCACTGGGCTTTCAGCAACCTGAATGACCATAATTCACTAACCTAAATGCTTATTATAAAAAAAAAAAAATATTAGCTTTTCTATAAACTCTTCTAGCCAAACTTTTCTTAACATAATTTTGCATAGTTGAAAATGACTGCACAGATAAGAGGAAAATTAAGGCTAGAACTTGTGAGGAAGTCAAGTGCTTTTATAGTGGGTAATATTGGTATATGCCAGATGCCCCAGGCAGCGGTAACTGGAAACTTGACTGCCGTTTGGCTCTTGCTGCCTTAAGCAGTTCTCTCCACAGAAAAGCCCTTGCTGAAGAGAAGGTCTTGGTTGTGTGCCATTTATTTTCATTATAAAAGACAAAACAATTGGTTCTCCAGTGCTGCCGATGACGGGTAGCGCACTTCCGCAGAGTAAGCTGGATGTGCTTTTTTAGGTATCTGGATGACAGCCTGTGCTCCCCTCCCTGATATTCTCTTTCTGGGACTGTTTGTTTACAGCCTGCCATTTCTCTGACACTCAGGGACTTATCTTTAAAAGTATTATTGCATCAGAGAGGGTTTTTCAAACTAATTTCAATACTTTTCTTTACTTCT
This sequence comes from Burhinus bistriatus, assembly GCA_013397275.1. Classification (NCBI taxonomy): domain Eukaryota; kingdom Metazoa; phylum Chordata; class Aves; order Charadriiformes; family Burhinidae; genus Burhinus; species Burhinus bistriatus. The sequence continues at coordinate 179,150 of VYXH01009637.1, read as the reverse complement.
AGTGCTTTGTGGCAAATATCTGCCCTGACTGACTTCCCATGCAGGTGCTCTGAGTTCACTGGGCTGGCTCCAGGTGTAAGGTCCTGATCCTGAAAGCACATGTGGATTTTTTTTTAAGGGGCTTGGTGGCCCTGCTTGCAGTATTTGCAGCTCTTAGGCTGTCAAAGTTGTCCTTTGACATCAGACTGGATTTAATTCCTTTCGGTCTACAGATTAGAGGAGGACCTTTCTTGATGCTGGATGAGAGAAAAAGGTTGCTTTCCTTTTATTTCCAGTTTCAATTACAGCTTTTAAGCACTCAGCATTGTCTACAGCTTTCAGCCCTGATGTTTCCTCTGTAGGAGTTGTAACCAGTAGACAAAATGGAGGCAGGCGGGCTACAACCTCTGTGGTAGGTCCTAGATTTGTTTATATTGGGCAAATGTTAGGCACATTGTGAAAATAAATCAGGAAAGTAATCACAGTATTTCCAGCTCTGTGAATTCTAAATTCTGATGTATAAAATAAGTGAAGAAAATAAACAGTGTGTGATCTTTCAGTAGCTTCTCCATATGTCTTATTATCATTTCCTTATTGTATTCAACAGTGCTTAAGAATAGTGTCTGTAATCTCTTAAATATCACAGAAAAGGGGACACAAAGTATCACAGCTCTTGTACATGGCTTGTACATGCAGCTAGAGAAAGTATTTTTCAGATTTCACCCTCAACCATGAAGCCCAGAGACTACTATTTCTCTTCTTGTCCCTTTTTAAATGGTAGGAAAGGCTCTCTCCAAATTACTTGGTTCCATGAGCTGGAGATTCAAAAAAGGACCCTGTATAGTACCAGATTTGCAGCATAAGTTGTAGCAGCAAAAATGGGAATGACTTCTTTCATGCTAATGGCTGTTTTCTTCCCAGGCTGGCGTAAGTGGAAACTATCTATCTTGGTTAACTCTCCCAATTTACTAACCCCCTGATGACCTCCAGCTTCTGTAACAAAAAATCCAGACTGAAATAGCAGCAGTGGGGAATTTCCAGATGTCAGCCCTGTTCTCAGTGTGCAACTGCACGTGGTATTTAACAGTTTGATCACTTTACCCCGTCTCCCGTGTAACTTAACCACACCTAATAATATAAAATTGCCTACATTCATTGGCAGAAGGAAGGATTTATTCTGTCTCACCACCAATTTGTCTATGAAACCCTATTTCTCCAGTGATAAAGATCCTTCTATAACTTAGTGCAGCGTGTTAAGAGGAAACCCCTTACCATGTAAGAAAAACTTAGCAGCACAACAATCTGTTGTCAGGGTTAAGTAATCTCATTTGCTTTAAATTTAATTATGTCAGTACCGCACTCCAGTGAAATATAATGATCAAGACCTTCTGCTGGCATTAAACAGTATCCTTCCTTTTAAGCCATACAATCCTTACAAACCACAGTGCAATGCTGTCTAGAGGTAACCACACCAGCTAAAGAGGTGTACAGTCATTTTAGCATGGGGCTATGCTCAAGCGAATAGATAGTCTCTTTCTCAACAGGGCTAATTAGCTTAACCAACTCCCCCTGCCCCCAAAAGCTACCGTATTGCTGCCAGTGCTGGAGCAGACTCATCTATAGCCCGAGGGAATCTGTAGCTAGTGATGCATCACACGCTATGGAAATACTCAAAAAGCTGAACTGGTTTGTCATGTCTGAAAGAGTGACCCATTTTTGCATTTGTCTCCTTTTCCCCCTCCACCTGTTCTTCTCCCTTTGCTCTCCCACCTACAAGCAGCAAAACGTGCTACTGCTACATCCTTTTTTCCTGAATCATGGCAAACCTACCCTTCCCAGCAAATGCCTGACTGCTGTGAATGGCTGGTTTTGATTGCAATATAGCCTAGTTTTTCTGGTTTGGCAGTGCCATTACAAGCAGAACCTCTCCAAAAACTGTAATGGCAAGAAGACATTTATGATGCTGTGTACCCAGAGTATGCCCCACATTCTTGCAGTCTTGTGACAAACACTAATGGATACACCACCACAGCCCCACGAGGCAGGGTAGTGCTAATTATCCTAAATTACAGACGTAAAACTGAGATGAAAAAACTTGGACCCACTTGGGCGTATTTAGGTACCTATGCTTCCCATCTAAATCAAGGTTGTTTTCTCTACATACCTTTGTAGATCTGGAGATGAGGGACTTTTTGTGAGGACATGCTGAACCGCATGGAGCAGCAGCAATTGGAAATGATGTTTCCCAGGTCCTGGACCAGAATTTTTATTAGTGCTCAGTGAGTCCAGTGAACTTGCTTACTTACACTGGGAGGAACTGCTGCATATAGAAGATGGGAGCCAATTCCCTTTCTGAGGCAACTGAGTGCCTAGGTTTGCAGGCCAGTGTCTGTGCAGCAACACAACTCTTCCCTACCTCTGATTTGGAGTGACCTAATCTCTCCCTCTGCCAGCTGATTATTCCCTCTGTTCTTTTTTGGGTTGTATGCTACGAAGCTCCCTCCTCCAAGTCTGATACAGCAAACTCTACTCCTATGCAAGTACTCTTTCTTTGTCTCATCTGAGAAGGTGGTCGCTGCCAACCAGACACTTGTGACGAAGAAGCAGGTAGTTTTTCTATCAGGGGTAAATGTGGATGACATTTTGCACAGCTGTGCCATATTCTGTGGTTTTGTAAACTTGTTTAGGGACCAGCCTGTGTTTCCTCCATGAGCAGTTACAGAGGATTCATATGTGACTGTGCACAGAGCGATGGATGTCCGAGCAGATCTTTTGCAGCAGATGGGGAATGCAAATGGAGGTCTTGGAACAGCAAAAATTGTTATTAATTTCTTGTACCTTTTTATTATTCATTCCTACAGTTATTAGTGTCAGAGATTTCTTCCTGTAACCTTAAAAATATCGTAGTGTGAAGCAAGAGGTGTTGCTGAGTTGGTATGAGTTTTGAGGGATCAAGGGCAGGGTCCTACGGGAAAGTAAGAGGCTGTCTGAAAGTGAACTATTCTACTTCTACCCTCAGACAAACTACTGAAATACCTCGAGCACTGAATTTTCAGAGTAAATGCCTATCTTCCTTCTGCTACCAGAAGGATGCAGAACTATTAAAATAACGGAAAAAAGAACAAAAACCTGAGAGAGCTTGCCTTCCACATGCTGAATATGCCCTTACTCTGTTAAGTCATTGACCTCCAGGGAGCCACTCCAGAAGAGTTTCAGGGGACTGCCACACTATCTCACCAGGTGCTAAGCATTTTCTTTGTTTCTGCATGCTATGAGGGTGGGAAAAAAAATAAATCACTTTTTTCCTAGAAATTTGAAAAGGGGAAATGCATGGAAATATTTTGTTTCTGAAACTTCAGTAACAACAGTGATATCAAAATTGTCTAGTTTGGTTTTGGTCTTTTTTTGGATCACTCAGTTTTGTGCAGTGGAGGAGTTTTCAGCTGAAAACCTTTTCACAGCTATACCATTAAATTAGGTGGAATGAAAATAAGAGTATGTGACAGGCCATGGTATACACCAACGAATGGAATATATAACTGACATGTCCAAGTGTCCAAGCACTACATTAGTTGCACATGATAATACTTCTGTTATTTTACGGTCTTCACACAGACACTTCTGCTAGCTCAGGGTCACAGTCCTTCCTTTTGATGTGTTAACACACCTTCCGAATTAGGAAGGTCTTTGCAAAGCCAAAGAAACATCAACAGTTATGATCACTTCTCTCAGCTGAATCAATTCCAGTCCTTTGGTGACAGAAACACACCAATTCTCCACTCATTCACAGACTCTTCTAGGACAGACAAAATTGACTTTCTGTCATTCAAACACAAGTAGGAAAAAAACCCCAACTTGAAGCTCCACCTACTGCAAAACTTTCAGGACTAAATTATAAAGCAGCAAAGCAGGGCACATGGACATTTTCCCTTCTGTGATGGTAAAACGTACCATATTGCAAAGGCTCAGATACAGATGTGCGTGTGTGTGCCTATACATTCATCTGTATGGTTACTGGGTGAAAGGAGCAGACGGAGGGTACTTATGAAGCAATGTGCAATTTGTGGTGAATTTCTCAAATGGCTAAGTTTAAGCTGAATTTTTAAATTTCTGAGAAGGAGGCTTATGATGCCTGGCTATATTACCCATCCTATCATGGTTCTAAGCTCAGGTAAATATAACATCTTGGGACAAAACTACATGAAGGTTTTTTCTTTTTTTTCTGTATATGCTGTATGGAATACTTTCCTCGGTTAGGAAATAAGTTGACCCAGGATATACTGCCTTGCTGACCAAAACCAATCCTTTATCTTCTGCAAATATGAAAAGATGCCATGTGATCCTAGAGCAACAGGGTCCACAGTATGCTTGGCAAAGTATCACATGAGAGGAAAAGGGAAAAGAGAAATGAGACAGTAACAGGTACAATGAGTTAATATGTGTTGAAGCTTCTAATAAAAACAATAGAGCAGCAGGGCACAGCAGTGGAGGAAAGGAAAAAAAAAAAACCCAAACAACTGTGGAGTTAGTACTTTAATTCTTTTAGTCAGAGAGGCAGCTCCAGTGTGGTACATCCTTGAAGAGTGGTAGTTAGAGAGAAACACAGTAAAAAGACACAGAAGTAGGCGCAGTGAAAAGGCAGATTTATTTACTAGTAATACTGTACAGAGAAAAAAAAAAAAAAAAGAGAGAAGCCACAGTTACAGCATGGCTGTTGCTGGCAGTGTTCTTGGTTTTTTATTTTTTTTTTTTTGTACTCATTTTTTTAATCTGAAGAAAAAAACATAACAGTCAAAAAAGTACACTTCAGGTTACAAAGTACAGCAGCTATCCCCAGCAATTCTAATCCAGTGTTAGCACAGCAGTTTTCCCCAACAAAATGGGATTTTATTTACATTAGCTCACAAAGAAAGTGGGAGACTAAAGCTTAAAAAAAATCTCAACCACAACCTACATTCACCATAAAAGCTGCATTTTACACAACATTTTCTTGAACCCCTATAAAGAGTCATTCATGTATGGAGTGAAGTAGTTGGGAGGGGCAGGAAACTTTCAGAAACGTGTTCTCTTGCTTGGCTACCTTTGCTGCACTCAGATTCAGTGGCCACTGGAAAGGCAAATAGCTTTCAAATGGATTTATCTCCCGTATCTGCCCCTAAGCAGCGCCTACATTTGGCAAAATAACAGGGACAAAATTTGAGCCCATCATCAATAAAGCACCTTAATCATAGATACCGGCCGATCTTAACATATCCTCAAGGCTATCCCTAACCGGCACAGTGCTTAAGTGTGCGTTACACTTCAAGCAAATGCTTAAGATTAGCGGAGGTTAAGCGCAGCCTTCTATTGGGACTTTATATGGTTGCACAAAACCTTCTTTATTTTTGAGTTTGCAACTCTCTGACCGACACATTAACTTGGGGGGATAACAGTAGCTTCTTGGCAGCTAATTTTACTGAGAATACCTTTGCATGCTGGATCAGTCTGTAGGGAAGTTCACATTTTCTCCCAGGTCCTTTACCCTGCCAGTAGCAACCTGGGAATTAGGGGGTGGTTTGCCTTCTGCTCCTGTAAGTGGCTTCTGGATGCTGACACTTTATGTGCTTGGGTATATCTAGCTCACACTGGCTTGGGGGGCATAGTGCGCTCCCACAGGAATGTGAAGAGAGACAGCAGATTTACCTAAAAGCAAGATTTTACTGGAACCCACTGTTTGGGCAACCTGTGGGATGTCAGATGAATAGGTAGGGAGAGTGTTCCTCTAGTATCAAATTTGCCCTAGGAAAATGCAGGAAGATGTCCAAATGCTGAGGACAGGATACTGTCATTTCTTTTTACTTGGGGCTCAGGCCCAACAGGCCTGAGGTGAGGTTTTTAACTCTCTTTTCTTCCCCCTGTCTTTGCTTATAGGAGACCACAAAAAGGGAAGCAAAGAGAAGGGGGAAAAAAGGAGCAGCTGATCAATGGTGTCCAGAATGAGAACAAGTCCAGAGACAAGGGACAGGCAGAGTCTGGAGAAGAGGTGTCCAGAGGGAAAAATTTGGAAGAAAAACTTACACTGCCTCTCTTATCTTGTGTTTTTGTGTAGGTATGAAATTCACCCGCACCCTTTTCAGGCACTGGGAGTTTTGACAGTTCCCAGGGGGTGTTTGTCTGCTTTCAAACACAGTCAGCAAGGAGACCATGCTCTAAACCCCTCTCTGCAGAAAAGTGCACCAGTTTCACAACACCATTTAAAAATCTATCTAATTAAAGGAATGAGAAGACACAGTTAAAGCAACATAAGCCTCGCTTGTAGCATGTTTTTTAAAGACCAGACCCTATAAGCATTTGTGCATGTGCTTAGATTTCACTTATCTGGGTCATCACATTAAACTAAAAAGGGCTGCTTGGGTGCTTAATTTTATGCTCATGGGCAAGTCTTCAGGTCTTCAGGTATGAATCACAAACATACCAATGCAAGTTAAAAAATGTACAAATACACCCAAACTGGTAGACTTGCTTAGCTAATCCTAAATATATATAATTTTTTTCCTAAAGTAGATTAATAGTTAAAACAAACCCCTAAATTCTCCTTTGAGAAGAACTTGGGAAACAATTGCAGAAAAGCTTTGCAATACAATAACAGCAAAACCCCTCAAAATAAGAGAAGCTTTTGCGAACCGGAGGAAGGGGCTCAGAATTCTCCACAAGTTTGCCCTTAAGAAAAGTGGCCTACTCTTAATCTGCTGAACAGCCTAAGTGGAACCACCACAGGAAAAAAGCTATAGATTTTGCAAGACTCTTTGAACCCATGAGGAAAAAGGCTCAGTTTTATAACGCTTTGACTTTAAATACAAGTGGGACATTTTTAAGAACTTCATGCACCCTTGTCACTATTTACAAGCTAAGTTATTATTATAAGTTTATATTACAAGTTAGATTTATATTCTCTTTGGACTAGATGACAATCCATTTATATTTTAAACTTAATAAATTCAGCCATTTTATACAACTTACTCTTTTACATACAAAAATTACAGTCCACATTTTTGTTGGATATTGTCATAGCCTGCGACCTCTGATTAAGCTCAGAAGTGAAGTTTACTCTTGCTGCCCAGAAGGCTCATGAAACATAATCTGAGCAAATCCTAAACTTTCTAATAGACAGAGAGAACTGGTTGAAACTGAGTGAAACTGAGGAAAAATAAAGACGCCACATCTCAGCCCGTGGGAGAATCCTCTACTTTGTCTAAATTATTTTGTTCTATTCTTTCCAGTGGCACCATCTCTTGCATTTTGAAATCTCACGTTGGATAAAGTATGATAAAGCGAAAAAACATATAGTTCTCCTATTTAGCCATACCCCTCTACTGAAAGTAGGTATCTATCGCCTACCACGTTGGCTTTCTAGATAGAGAAGTTTGTCTAGCTACAGAAAGCATAGGTCCACCTTTTTCTGTGAAATAAATTCACTTATTTAGCTGTGTTCATAGAAGGTATATTAGATTCTACTCTTCTAACTTTATTCTTTAAAAAGTGTTGTGATCCTGCTTCCTGGAGAAAATTGTGGTTAGGTCTACAAAAGATCCCAAGAAGCTGGGCATTGTCATAAACATATGAAAAAGTTCAAAGGCTCAATGTCATGGTACAATGATATTCAGAAACTCAATTCCCATTTAGGGCTTGTATCTCATTACAAAAATATTTATTCCTTAAAAAAATACACAAATGTAAAATACTACATTTTCTATTACATCCCCACTTACTTTCCAAGTATGTCATTTGGATGTTGGACTAAATCAAAAGGCAGAACACCTTTTATTTCTCTAGCAACTCTGTATGCTATCTTTCTGCTCTGATTAATTTCTTGTATCTCTATAATTTTAATCAGTAGTGAACTTAGGTAGAACGGCAGGGGACTAATATATTAGCTGTTGGGGAAGTCCCACTTAATATTTGCTCATGAATACCACTGCTGTGGTATCAATGCTGACTCGGGACCTGAGCCGACCAGATGGTAAGCACCGTTTTGTATTTTTCTCAGCAGAAGTAGCAATGTTCGGTTAGTCTCTAGGATTACATCACCCCGGGCAAACTCAGCAGTGCATAAAATAGGTACAGGTACAGAAATAACACCCAAATTACATCCTGTGTTAATCATTCATGCCCTGGTCCTGTGAACACCTACACACATTCCTCCTGTGAGTAGTCCTGTTGACTGCAATATGTCTACTCACAGCAGAGTTAGGTGTATGCGTTTTTGTTTGCAGGGCAGAGGTCTTCTATTGCACCGGTAGAGGTACACTTCATGGAGAAGGGCTTGTGCACACTTCTCTTGCTGGGGATTGAAAGATAATGTTGTGTTTATACAGCTTTGGAATACAGCCTGAACTTTTTTTGGAAAAAAATAAGGAAAAGAAAGATACAAAAAGGAAAAGGAAACCCAAGAGTGCTAAGGCAAACTGTCAAATGGCACATCATACCTACTTTGTCATTCATTTAGATAACATCACAAAGGCAGACCAGAGGAGTTCTGTAAACATATATCATACAGTACATCAGCCACGGGAAATTAAAAAAAGAAAACAACCCTGTAATTCTTTTCTTTCTGTATTGATATTCTTGCAATTGAAAGAGATTGCCTAGCCACTAATCATAATGGTATATTTTTTGATTTGTATTTTTCTTCTGTTAAAAAAAAGAAAGAATGGAAGTAAAATGCAGCGGTTTGCAAAAGAAACAGTCCCTGAATGCAAACAAGGGACAACATGGGAAGTGGGTTCATAGAAACTTAGAAAATACAAAATATAAAAAAAGTTTCATAGGTTACTTTTTCCCAGTCTAGGAAAAGATACACTGAAAAGAGGTTTTTTTTTTTTTTTGTTGTTTTTCTTACAAAAGTTAAGGCGAGCAGTTTGTTGTGGCAAAATGCTATGACTGAACCAGTTTCTGACTCTACTTTTTTGTATCCCCTCATGCTGAAATTGAAAATGTGCATGTGATGGCATAAGTTAAACAGATAGGGAGTTTGCTTAAAACAATGAAAAAAACCCCTTCCATAACAATGCTTACAAAAATGTCTCTCTGCTTAACCGTAGAGCAGACCTCTTCCTTCACGCCTGATTGTGCATGAATTTCCATAGGCAGCTTCCTATCTGAGGGCGAGGGGAAAAAAACGACCCCTTTGAAGCCCAAAGCAGCCCTGGAAAACCGGTTTACATTCATCAGCCTAGGCTAACACGTTTGAATTCCGTGTTACTTGGCTGCAGGCTAACGGCTACGAAGGACCTAGCTGATGCCCAGGCACGGCTGCTGCCCTTTTGTAGAAGGATGATTGAAGTATATGTGTTTCAGCCGACATAGCTAAGGCCCTCTGAGTTCAGACAGATTTGCTCCTGTTTTGCTTTTTTCCTGACCTCAGACATGAAACTGCCTTTGACCCGTAAAGACAAACCCTATGCAGACAAACCTTTAGCTTTTCTGCATCTTTTGGAGCCCATTAACCATGGAGTTCATATGAACACATAAAAAACACTGGCCTTCCTAGGCACTCAATGTTAGCTACAAGTACTGAGCAGTAGGTATTTGGCAGGTTTAAGGTTTAAGGCTTGTGCTCTACTTCTAACCACTAAAGGGCCACTTCTGTACTCTTGTGTGCCACCATCTCCCTGCCACATTGTGCCTCAGACGATGCTGTGATCTCAGACACGTTCTGGTTCCAGCCTCAGCAAGCATCTCCCAAAGCTGGCCGCTGAGGAAGTCATCCCCAAAATGCTGAGTCTGTGCTGAACCAGAAGGACATCTGACAGGGGAGCACATGGCTGAAGAGATGCATGGACAGAGTGGATTAGGGTAAAGACGACACCCCACATTTCCCGAGCAGAGAGCTTTGGGAAAAAATGTCCATAGGGCAGAGGAGTGGCATGGGAACAAAGGTCGGGCTGGGAAGACACCAGGAGGCCAGGGTGGCTGTGAAGGTGGCATCACACCTGGAGAGGAAAGGGTGGTGAGCAACAAGATGACCGGCCAGGCCAGGAGGAGGTGGCTGGAAGATTTTTTTTTTGAGTATTAGTGGTGAGGTGAACAGGCCCCAGAGTGAGAGAACTATTGCAAAGTGAGCCTGGCTTCCACGGCGCTCACAGGGTAGGGGCAAGACGGAAAGGGCTTCACCCCTTGTGTTGCACTGCTTTGGGGTCCTAAACGTGCTTGGGGACAGCCTCACCAGGCCACCCTGGGGCTGAAAACTCAGGGTCTTATTTTAAGAAATGTTGAGATTTGTAAATGCTTAGCATTTCTGGGAAAGAAGAAAAAAAGAAAAGGTAACCCAACCAAAAAAACCCAAAACACAAGTTGCTAGTTTCCAACAAACAGCCACCAGACCTATTGTTGCAACATGAGGCTCTGCGGCCATTGCCCTCTTTGATAAAACTTAACCACCTAAGTCAAAGAATGATGCGCAGAGCTTCTGTGGGTGAGTTTGGTCCTTCTCCCATCCAAAAGCCCCCAGGGGAGGTGGAGGGAGCATGTGGAAAACTATTAAATTCAGCCACTGCAGCAGATATGGAGGCCAGCAAAATTTCTGCAGGTGTTGTATGGATGTGGCTGCCTTTTCCTACTCTCTGCTTGCCTTTTTTTTTTTTCTGACTGTCACCTGAGCAGTGGTGAGAATTTACATTGACCAGCTCCATACTGATGGCTGAGTGACCTAACGCAGGAACTATCTTTTGCATTTTTTTTGTGTGTATGTTTTCAGTGTGCCTCATATTACCACCACCATGAACAAGTGTCTTTTTTACTGGCACAGAAAGAAAAGAGTACAGAGCAAGAACTCTGTTTAATCAGATGCTCTGAGCTAACAATTAATGCAGTAAAAGCACCATCCAAGAAAGAACAGAAATATCATAAGAACCACCTCAGACTGAAAAGAGGCTTTTTGTTGTTTTCTTTCTTTCTTTTTTTTTTTTTTTTACTTTTTTTCTTTTGTTTTTCTGTTGCTGTTATTGATTTTTGAAGTCTGATAGTTTTAAAGACACTTCAAAATAATCTTCGGTACTTTTAAACACTATCAGAAAATACAAATCCTGATTTTTAATCTCACTTCTGTAGTTTTCAATCCAGACTAACTCCACTAGAGTGAGTGAAGCTAGACTTAAGCAAAACTGGTGTGAGACAAGAATCAGGCTCATAATATCTCGCCATGAAAAAGCTGGCTGCTTTTTCATTCTAGTTAGAAGAATCAAAGGACCGAGAAACAAAGAAACATCTACTGATTTTGGATGCCTTTGCCTTTTTACATTTTCACCTTGAGTTGTTTTTAACAGGTCTGATTTTCAGAGGGCAGATGATGAAAAAATTCCTGGAAATCAGGCCTCTTTGAAGTGTCCCATACCCAAAAATGAAGCATCCAAAACCACCAGCAGTTTTTGAAAATGTTAGCCTTGCAGCTGTAGGATCTTCTGCCGAAATAGCTGCTCTGACAAAACTCCAGTGGGCCTCCACAGGAGTTTTACCTGGGCAAGCAGGGCAGGATCAGACCCATCACCTGTCATTACGTAGGTGCACTGGAGGTACACTCTGTGAGAAATTACACTTCCCTAAGAATTACAAAATTAAACTCTGGCTCTGCCCCCGTTCCCAGCACTGAGAATTTCGTCACTGAATCCAGTGCGAACAGGGTCAGACTGTGAGAGAAGTTCATTTATGTTCTAAGGAAATAGAAAGCAGTATCTCTCATCTACTGGAGTTCAGCAGGAAAACTTCATGTATAAACATTGGCAGAGTTACTGAAAGGCAAGTAATTAGATCAGTGACTCCATTTCAGTTGGTGTGACAGCTGCATCTTTTTCATGTCAAGTTAATTTCAACTGTAATTTGGTGAGATGAAATATACATACAATACTGTAATCTGGAAGATTTATATAAAGGCAAAATCATCATTCATACATTTTCTAGAAAGCATAATTAAGGTCCACTTTTGGTATCACCAATAAGCAGAAATGGCTAATGGGTTTTTCTGACACCGCAAATTAAACTGGAAAGTTACTATAAAACAAAACTAGGCAAACTATTTGGGAAAGACTTGTCTGAGTTTTAGGAAATTAAAACAGTAAAGTGATCTAAGCCTTCTCCCAAGAAATAAAAAATAGGATCTATAAAATAAGTTTAAATGTGATTTTTCTTAAAAAAGGGAAGCAACATTTTTTTAAGGCTCTCATATCTGTCTGCTGTGAAACTCAGACTCCCACCAAATCCTAGGAATCTGATCAAGCCTGCCAGATATCCAAAGAAAAATGTAAAAAGTATTTTCATTATATATATATAATATATATATAAAAATCAAATAAATATGAAAACATTTGTTCCATTTCCCATTTATCTCTCACTCTGCAATATTAAGGAAAAAAAAACCCCAACAACAGAAAAAAGGAAGCAAAAATACCCCCAACCCCTCCCCAAACCCCAAATAGTACGTCTGATGGGAAAATAACCATGCGTTCCTCTTCCTGAAGAACTAGAAAGCAAAGCAACCCAACTGCAAGGCAATGGAGGCATTCACTTCCAGTTCACAGTATTGCAGTTAGAAGTACAGTGAGGTCTAGGTAAGTGATGGAGCAGGAGCTGCCCAGAGCAGGGAAGGAGGAGGTGTTCACATGACAATACAGCATTGACAGCGCTTTTTCTTTTGTGTACCTGGAGCAGCTTCCAAGGGCAGGCTCTCTTCTTTCNCTGGCTCTGCCCCCGTTCCCAGCACTGAGAATTTCGTCACTGAATCCAGTGCGAACAGGGTCAGACTGTGAGAGAAGTTCATTTATGTTCTAAGGAAATAGAAAGCAGTATCTCTCATCTACTGGAGTTCAGCAGGAAAACTTCATGTATAAACATTGGCAGAGTTACTGAAAGGCAAGTAATTAGATCAGTGACTCCATTTCAGTTGGTGTGACAGCTGCATCTTTTTCATGTCAAGTTAATTTCAACTGTAATTTGGTGAGATGAAATATACATACAATACTGTAATCTGGAAGATTTATATAAAGGCAAAATCATCATTCATACATTTTCTAGAAAGCATAATTAAGGTCCACTTTTGGTATCACCAATAAGCAGAAATGGCTAATGGGTTTTTCTGACACCGCAAATTAAACTGGAAAGTTACTATAAAACAAAACTAGGCAAACTATTTGGGAAAGACTTGTCTGAGTTTTAGGAAATTAAAACAGTAAAGTGATCTAAGCCTTCTCCCAAGAAATAAAAAATAGGATCTATAAAATAAGTTTAAATGTGATTTTTCTTAAAAAAGGGAAGCAACATTTTTTTAAGGCTCTCATATCTGTCTGCTGTGAAACTCAGACTCCCACCAAATCCTAGGAATCTGATCAAGCCTGCCAGATATCCAAAGAAAAATGTAAAAAGTATTTTCATTATATATATATAATATATATATAAAAATCAAA